>JBAIAC010000405.1:0-86905 GCA_037349315.1 Chelydra serpentina
AGAGCCCCGACACCCCCCCTTCTCTGCAGGCTGGCCCGGCAGGAGGAGGCGGCACGGGAGCTGCAGGCCGGGAAGTGGCGCCTGGAAGCCCCAGCGAGCCGACATGGTGGCCCGGCTCCAGGCCATGATGCAGTCGCACTGGAACGAGGCGCTGCACGTGCTGACCGGGGATTCCTCCTCGCAGTCCCCCGCCAAGGGCCCCCGCCAGGCGAGTGCCAGGGGAACCCAGGAGTCCTGGCATCCCGCCCCCCTTGCTCCACTCACCAGCCCCCATGCTCCACCCAGAGCTGGGGAGAGAACCCAGGAGTCCTGGCTCTCCACTCCAACCCACCAGCCCCCACTCCCCTCCCAGAGCTGGGGAGAGAACCCAGGTGTCCTGGCTCCCCGCTCCAACCCACCAGCCCCCACTCCCCTCCCAGAGCTGGGGAGAGAACCCAGGTGTCCTGGCTCCCAGCCCCCCCTGCTGTGACCCACCAGCCCCCACTCCCCTCCCAGAGCCAGGGAAAGAACCCAGGAGTCCTGCCTCCCAGCCCCCCCTGCTCTGACCCACCAGCCCCCTCCTCCCCTCCCAGAGCCGGGGAGAGAACCCAGGCGTCCTGGCTCCAAGCCACCCCCTGCTCTAACCACCAGTCCCCACTCCCCTCCCAGAGCCAGGGAGAGAACCCAGGAGTCCTGGCTCCCAGCCCCCCGCTGCTCTAACCTACCGGCCCCCAGTCCCCTCCGAGAGCCGGGCAGAGAACCCAGGAGTCCTGCTCCGATCCCCTGCCCCCCCAGCCTGTCTCTAATCCCCGCATCTCTTTGCCCCCCCGACAGCCTCCCGTCTCCGACGCCGCCTCCCTGCCGGAGTGCCTGGGCCAGCCCCCGAGCCCCGCCCCCCCCGGCCCCCCGGAGAGCTGGCCGGGGGACCCCCGCGGCGGGGCCGGGGACAGCGACGGGGGGGGCTGGGCCTTCGCCCAGGCCGTGCCCCTGCAGCCCGTCACCCAGCGCAGCTCCCTGCCGGCGGCGCGGGGCCCCGAGCGCTTCCTGCCCCTGGCGCCCAGCGGGCGCGTCTCCTCCGAGCTGGCCCAGCTCCTGAGCCAGAGCCTGCTTAGCCAGCCGGGCCTCCAGCCGCTGCAGCCGCAGCTCGACGACTCCGCCGGCCCAGGTACGGGGCAGGGGGGCGCCCCCCATCCCCGCCGCCCCCCGTCCCGCCGCCGGCGCCTGGGCCCCCCGGCCTTGAGAGGTGTCCCCTGTCCCACAGCGCCCCCTAGGGCCAGCCCCGTCTGCCAGGGGAGGGTGTCCCCTGCTTAGCCCCGCGCCCCGCTCCCTGCCCCACAGCGCCCCCTAGCGCCAGCCCTGCCTGCCAGGGGAGAGCGCCCCCTGCTGAGCCCCCCACGCCACGCTCCCTGCCCCACAGCGCCCCCTAGTGCCGCCCTGGGGCCAGCCCTGCCTGCCAGGGGAGAGCGCCCCCTGCTGAGCCCCCCCACGCCACGCTCCCTGCCCCACAGCGCCCCCTAGCGCCAGCCCTGCCTGCCAGGGGAGAGCGCCCCCTGCTGAGCCCCCCCACCCCGCTCCCTGCCCCACAGCGCCCCCTAGCGCCAGCCCTGCCTGCCAGGGGAGAGCGCCCCCTGCTGAGCCCCCCGCCCCACTCCCTGCCCCACAGCGCCCCCTAGGGCCAGCCCTGCCTGCCAGGGGAGAGCGCCCCCCTGCTGACTCTGCCCCGCTCCCTGCCCCACAGCGCCCCCTAGTGCCGCCCTGGGGCCAGCCCTGCCTGCCAGGGGAGAGCGCCCCCTGCTGAGCCCCCCACCCCGCTCTCTGCCCCACAGCGCCCCCTAGTGCCGCCCTGGGACCAGCCCTGCCTGCCAGGGGAGAGCTCCCCCTGCTGCCTCCCCCCGCCCCACTCCCTGCCCCACAGCGCCCCCTAGTGCTGCCCTGGGGCTTTGGGGCTGGCACCCGAGGTTGGGGGGGGGCCACCGGGTTGTGCTGCTCTGACCCCTTCTTCCCACCCAGGGCTGAGTTCGCACCCCCCTCACCTGGCGGAGCACCCCTACCCCGAGGACGAGGGGGGGCCGAGTGATGGCGAGACCCCCCCGAACAGCAGCCTAGAGAGCGGGGGGCGAGTGCCCCCCGGCCAGATGCATCCGGAGCTGCAGTATTATATGGCGCTGGTAGGAGGCTGGCAAACGGGGGGGGGGGGCGTTTCTAGCCAGGGATGGGGGGCCAGAGCCGGGGGGGGGGGCTGTGTGTGCGGTGGGGCATAGGGGGCAGGTGTGGGGTACCTGGCTGCTCATGACTTCCCCCCACCCCCATCTTTCTCTCAGCTGCTGGAGCAGATGCCGAGTGACCCCCCCAGGCAGGAGGGGCCAGGGGGTGAGAGTCCCCCCCGCCCCACGGGCCAGGCCCAGCCCCACACCCAGCCAGGTAAGGGCGAGGGAGGCGGGCGGGGCATCCTCCTAGTATAGGGCTGGGGGGTGGGCAGGGGGAGTGGAGATCCTGACTCGGCCTGCCCCACATGGCAGCCGGCCCCACCCGGGTCCCACCCCATGTGGCTGCCCCCTCCGGTGGCCCGGGTCCCCCCCCCCCCCCCCACTACCCTGGGGGCCCACCCCACGCAGAAGCGTGGCCCAGCCCCCATGTGATTTCTCCCCTCCCCGCCCCCCCACCCGTCTCCTCTGCCTGCAGGCTTGGCCGGGAGGACCCCCCGGCGCTGTGGGAGACGCTCCGGCCCCACGGCCCCCAGCGCGGCCCCCCCACCGCTGCCGCCGTGCAGAAGACCAAGGTGCCACTCGCCAAAGCCAGCTACGGGCAGCGGAACCCGGAGCCGCCGAGCCCCCCGCAGCGGCCAGCCGGTGAGCCCCCAGCGGCACCCCCCTCCCCGATCCTCCCCCATGGCGCCCGGCCGGGGAGTTCCCCCTCCCCAAGGAACCCCGCGCCCTGCCCCACAGTGCCCCCTAGCGCTGCTCTGGGGCCAGCCATGCCTGCCAGGGGAGAGCGCCCCCTGCTGAGCCCCCCACCCCGCTCCTTGCCCCACAGCGCCCCCTAGCGCTGCTCTGGGGCCAGCCATGCCTGCCAGGGGAGAGCACCCCCTGCTGAGCCCTCTGGTCCCAGCCCCACAGTGCCCCCTAGCACCGCTCTGGGGCTAGCCATGCCTGCCAGGGGAGAGCACCCCCTGCTAAACCCCCTGGTCCCAGCCCCATAGTGCCCCCTAGCACTGCTCTGGGGCCAGCCCTGCCTGCCAGGGGAGAGCACCCCCTGCTAAACCCCCTGGTCCCAGCCCCATAGTGCCCCCTAGCACTGCTCTGGGGCTAGCCCTGCCTGCCAGGGGAGAGCACCCCCTGCTAAACCCCCTGGTCCCAGCCCCATAGTGCCCCCTAGCACTGCTCTGGGGCCAGCCATGCCTGCCAGGGGAGAGCACCCCCTGCTGAGCCCTCTGGTCCCAGCCCCATAGTGCCCCCTAGCACTGCTCTGGGGCTAGCCCTGCCTGCCAGGGGAGAGCGCCCCCTGCTGAGCTCCCGCCCCGCTCCCTGCCCCACAGCGCCCCCTAGTGCCGCCCTGGGGCCAGCCCTGCCTGCCAGGGGAGAGCGCCCCCTGCTGAGCTCCCTGCCCCACAGCGCCCCCTAGCGCCCCTGGAGCCAGCTCCCCCGCTCCTTGGCTCACCCCGTCTCTCTCGCCAGGAGGCGAGGGCGGCGTCCTGTCCCCCCGGCAGGTGGCCGAGGTCTCCCGCCTGCTGCGGCTGTACCAGGCCAAGGGCCGGGTGGCGCCCTCCTCCGAGGAGCTGTTCGCCTACCTGTGCTCCGGCGACAGCAGCGGGTAAGGCTGCCGCCGCGCCCGCCCCAGGCTGTCCGGGCTCCACCCGGCTCCTAGGGACCCCCGGGGGCGGGATTTACACCCCAAGGGTGGCCGGAGGGGACTACAACTCCCAGCGTGCACTGCTCTACTCTGCGTTGCATGCTGGGAGGTGTAGTTCCCCTGCCCATTGACACAAGGACACGAACCTTAGGTTATGGGTCTGGGCATGGGGGGATCCCCCCATCTACTCCCCTAGCAGCTGGGTTTAGCGCTTAGCGGGGGGAGGGCTGGGAGCCAGGACTCCTGGGTTCTCCCCCCGACTCTAGGATGGGAGTCGGGGCTGGTGGGTTAGAGCAGGGGGGGCTGGGAGTCAGGACTCCTGGGTTCTCTCCCCGGCTCTGGGAAGGGAGTGGGGGCTGGTGGGTCAGAGCAGGGGGGGCTGGGAGCCAGGACTCCTGGGTTCTCCCCCCGACTCTGGGAGGGGAGTGGGGGCTAGTGGGCTAGAGCAGGGGATGTTGGGAGCCAGGACTCCTGGGTCCCCTCCCTGACTCTGGTATGGTAGTGGGGTCTGGTGGGTTAGAGCAGGGGGGCTGGGAGCCAGGACTCCTGGGTTTTCTCCCCGGCTCTGGGAGGGGAGTGGGGGCTGGTGGGTTAGAGCAGGGGGACTGGGAGCCAGGACTCCTGGGTTCTCTCCCCTGCTCTGGGAGGGGAGTGGGGGCTGGTGGGTTAGAGCAGGGGGGCTGGGAGCCAGGACTCCTGGGTTTTCTCCCCGGCTCTGGGAGGGGAATGGGGGCTGGTGGGTTAGAGCAGGGGGGCTGGGAGCCAGGACTCCTGGGTTTTCTCCCCGGCTCTGGGAGGGGAGTGGGGGCTAGTGGGTTAGAGCAGGGGGTGCTGGGAGCCAGGACTCCTGGGTTCTCTCACCAGCTCTGGCAGGAGAATGGGGGTCTAGCGGTTAGAGCAGAGGGGCTGGGAGCCAGGACTCCTGGGTTCTATTCCTGGCTCTCGGAGGAGAGTGGGGGCTAGTGGTTAGAGCAGGGGGTGCTGGGAGCCAGGACTCCTGGGTTCTCTTGGCCCACAGTTCCATTCCTGTCCGCTGCTCCCCAGGCCCGACGTGAAGGGCGACGGGGGCCACGTGAACCCGGCCTCCCGCAGGCATCTCGACCCCAGGCTGCCCGAGGCCAGCAGGAGAGAGGTGAGTCTGCCTGGGCCTGGGGGAGGATGGGCGCTGTGTGTGGGGGCGGTTAGGGGGCAGGGCGCCGTGGGGGGCTCTGGGGCTGGGCTTTGTGGGTGATGGGCTCTGGGCATCGTGGCGGGGCCGTGGGGGTTGCTCTGGGGCAGGGTGCTGAGGGGTTCCTGGCCGCTCACCCTCCCTGCTCTCCCGCAGGTGGGTCCCCCCCGGCGCCCGTCCGGCGCCCGGCCCGGCCCCGAGAAGACCCACGGCCCCGCCAAGGGCGGGCGGAAGGCAGCCCAGCTCGGCTCCCGCGCCGGCAAGGGGGGCGGCGTGTGGAGATGAAGCGGGGTCCCCGGGGGCGTCCTGATGCCTTCACACCCTGCACCCCTGGGTCAAGCGCCCCCCCGGGCCCAGGGGTCTCCCCGTTCTCACTCTCGGTTCGCGTGCTGCATTGGTGCCAGGGTGGCACATGGGGCAGCAGGGTGGGGCTGCCCCCCATCCGCACTGTGTTGCGTTGCTCTAAGTTATTGGCCCCCCCGTTGGGGCGCCGTTGGTTATTTTTCTAAATAAAGAAGAGTTGGTTTTGCAGCACGTCCAGTGCCGTGATTGGGGGGGCCCGGCCCTCCAACCCTTCGCTCCCGCGCCCGCCTCCGGGCAGGGCAGGAACGCTGGGCGTCGCCCAATGGGAGCAGACCCACGGGCCCATCTACCCCAGCATCACGCCTCCTGCCTGCCATCCGGCCCAGATCACGGGCCCATCTACCCCGGCATCCCGCCTCCTCCCTGCCGCCCGGCCCAGATCACAGGCCCATCTAGCCCAGTATCCCGCCTCCTCCCTGCCACCCAGCTCAGCCCCATGGGCTCATCTACCCCGGCATCCCGCCTCCTCCCTGCCACCCGGCTCAGCCCCATGGGCCCATCTACCCCGGCATCCTGCCTCCTCCCTGCCACCCGGCTCAGCCCCATGGGCCCATCTACCCCGGCATCCCGCCTCCTCCCTGCCACCCGGCTCAGCCCCATGGGCCCATCTACCCCGGCATCCCGCCTCCTCCCTGCTCTTCTGCATCAGCCCCATGGGCCCATCTACCCTGGTATCCCGCCTCCTCCCTGCTCTTCTGCATCAGCCCCATGGGCCCATCTACCCCGGCATCCCACCTCCTCCCTGCTGCCCGGCTCAGCCTCACGGGCCCATCTACCCCGGCATCCCACCTCCTCCCTGTTCTTCTGCATCAGCCCCATGGGCCCATCTACCCCGGTATCCCGCCTCCTCCCTGCTGTTCTGCATCAGCTCCATGAGCCCATCTACCCCAGCATCCCGCCTCCTCCCTGCCACCCGGCTCAGCCCCATAGGCCCATCTACCCCGGCATCCCGCCTCCTCCCTGCCACCCGGCTCAGCCCCATGGGCCCATCTACCCTGGCATCCCGCCTCCTCCCTGCTGTTCTGCATCAGCCCCATGGGCCCATCTACCCCGGTATCCCGCCTCCTCCCTGCTGTTCTGCATCAGCCCCATGGGCCCATCTACCCCGGTATCCCGCCTCCTCCCTGCTGTTCTGCATCAGCTCCATAGGCCCATCTACCCCGGTATCCCGCCTCCTGCCTGCCACCCGGCTCAGCCCCATGGGCCCATCTACCCCGGCATCCCGCCTCCTGCCTGCCACCCGGCTCAGCCCCATGGGCCCATCTACCCCGGCATCCCGCCTCCTCCCTGCTGTTCTGCATCAGCCCCATGGGCCCATCTACCCCGGCATCCCGCCTCCTGCCTGCCACCCGGCTCAGCCCCATGGGCCCATCTACCCCGGCATCCCGCCTCCTGCCTGCCGCCTGGCCCAGATCACGGGCCCATCTACCCTGGCATCCCGCCTCCTCCCTGCCGCCTGGCCCAGATCACGGGCCCATCTACCCCGGCATCCCGCCTCCTGCCTGCCCAGACCTCAGTAGCGGAGCCTGTGCAGCGATTGGCAGAGCTGGGTTTGTCGGGGGGGGGGAGGGCGTCCCCCATGCCCAGCCCCTCCCCCAGGCTGGGCACTGCCATCTGCTCCCCCCACCCCCGCCCCCACAGCGCAGGGCGATCAGGCCGCCGTGATTAGCTCTAATCTGCTTTTGTGTGAACAAGGCTTACACAACCCTACGGTACCGCGCCCCCCCCGAATTTCTCTTCCCCCCCCCCCCCCCATGCTGTGTTCCCTTCCCCCCGCGGGACCCCCCCCTCAATTGGTGCCCGGCGCTCGGGACCCGGCTCTCCAGGGTAATTTTTCGGCCCCACGGCCGGGGTCTTATCTTTTATCCCGGCACGGACGTTCAAGGCCGGACACGGGACCTTTGCCACCGACCCACACGGCCCCCCCCCCCCCCAAATCGCTCCCGGAGCAGATGTGGTCGAACCCCCGCCCCGGTTAACGCCTCTCGCCGGCGAAAACGCCGGTTAGCCGCCAGCCACGCCGATGTCAGGGGCCCGGCTTCCCAGGATGGAGACCCCCCCCCACCCTCACCCGCCCGGATAATGCCCAGGTCCAAGGGGGCTCAACTCCGCCCCCGCCCCCCTCACCCCGCCGGCCCGGTGTTCTTTTGCCTTGCTCCACCGGAGTCACTGCTGACAGTAGTAGGTTGTTATCCCCTTGGTGGAGGGGGATGGGCAGTGCCAGTCACTCCCCAGGCTCCTCCGCCAGTCTCTGCCCTCCTGTCCCCTCGGTTTTCAGTCCCGCTCCCCTGCCCCCCAGGCTCTGCCCCACAGCCGCCCCCCCCCACTCACCCGGGCACCCTCGCCTGCCTCGCCTCACGTCCTGATGTGGGGCTAGTGCCAGGGGCTCCTCCCTGGGGCCGCTCAGCCCGCACCCGGGGTCCTCCGAGCTCCCTCCCAGCCAGGGTCAATGTGCCCCCTACTTCCCACCGCGCCCCCTTTCCATGGGCGTTGGTGGAAGGGAATAACCAATCCATGGAGACACCCCTTCCCCCCCAACCACACAACCCCCCGACCTCACACACACACACCGCAACATCCCTCCACTGAACCCGCACAGCCCCCCTACAACCACACACAGACACCCCCCCCCCCAGCGCTGGTACACACCCCGTTGTACTCCCTCCGTGCACAACTCTACAGGCGCACAGACCCTCCCCCTGGTAACACCCCCCCATAGGTCCCACAGCTGGACCCTGGACACACACCCTGCCCACACACTCCTATCCACCACTCAGCCTTTCCATGCACCCACACAACACACACACCCTAACACATAACCTCCACACACCAATTCCAACACACAGCCTCTACACACACACACCCCTGTACAACCGCAATCTACACATACCACATACACAACCCCTCCACACACACATCAACAAACAACCTACACACACAGACACACACACAACCTCCATGCACAAATCCCAACACACAACCTCTACACACACAGCCACAACCTCCACACACAAATTCCAAAATACAGCCTCTACACACACCCCCCATACAACTTCAACCTACACATACCACACACACACCAACAAAACCTCTGCACACAAATTCTAGCACACAACCTCTACACCCCCCCCATACAACCTCAATCTACACATACCACATACACAATCCCTCCACACACACATCAACACACACACACACAACCTCCATGCACAAATTCCAACACACAACCTCTACACACACAGGCACACCCTCCACACATACCCTCCACAGACACACACGACCTCTACACAAATTCCTCCACACACATCCTCCAGACACACACAACATCCACGCACAAATCCCAATATACAACCCCCCCCCACACACAGCCCCTCCCTCCACACACACAACCTCTCCACACACAACCTCCATGCACAAATCGCAACACACTCACACACCCCCTACACACACAACCTCCACATACAAATCCCAACACACAAACTCTACATACATCCACACACACACACACACACACACACACACAAACCCTCCCTCCAAAGACACCCACCCACCCTTACTCCAGACACACACACACACTCCACACACATCCCAACACACAACCTCTCCACAATCTACACACACACAATCTCCATGCACAAATCCCAACACACAACCTCTACACACACATCCCACATCCTCTACACCCCCCACAACCTCTACACACACACCCCCACACACCCTCCACGCACATCCCAACATACACCCTCTACACCCCCCCACACAACCTCTACGCATGCGCACACACACAACACACACACAACCGCTACACCCCCCCGCACACCTGCTCTCCACCCCCCCCCACACAACTTGCTCTAACACACACCAACACACAACCCATTCTGTGCATCCCCCAACACACAACCTGGTCTCCCCGCACACAGACCCACACCCAACCCGCCCAGTACGTGCCCCGCCCCACCTGCAAGCGCAGCCGGCCGCACGGCTCCCTGCCAGCAACCTCTGCGCGTGCCCCCTGTGATCCCCCAACTCCCCCCCCCACTGCCCCCCCACCCCCCCCATTCTCTCCTACAGCCCCCACAACCCCCCGTGCACCGCCATTGCCCCGCATACCCTCAGCACCCCATTAGTCACCATCTTCCCCCCCCCCCCAGCACCCCATCACCCCCCCCCTCGGCAGCCCTGTCTGCTCGCGCCGCTCCCCTGGCGCCGTCTGCCTGGCTCGGCTGGGAACCTGCCCTCCCCAGCCCCTCCCAGCTCCCCCCACCCCCAGGACCCATAAGCTGATTAGCTCGGCAAAGACACAGGGTGAGGATTATGGGTGTTAACCCCCCACCCCATCCCGAGGTGCTGGCGGCCCCGTCCACACACGCCACGCAGCCCTGCCGCTCTCGGGGGGCCCGGCCGGCTCAGGGGGACCCCACGGCCAGAGGCCAGCCCGACGGGATCTGGAGCTCTGTTGCGTGGGCCCCCCATTTACCCCGGGGACCTCCCAAGGACCAGCGGTGCCCCACAAGGATCGGACTGGGATTCCCACCCCCACCCCGCACGCTGCTATTCGCTCACCCCCATTTTGGGATTTCCCCCCCCCCCCAGCCCCGTCTGGGGCCTGGAATATTTCGGACAGCAGCCGTGGGTCGCCCGGACCACAGAGCCAGGTAAGGGACCGGGGCGCTCTCGGGTGTGTTGGGTTTGAGCGGGATCGGTCTGGGCGCCAGGACTCCTGGGTTCTCTCCCCAGCTCTGAAAGGGGAATGGGGTCTGGGGGGTTAGAGCAGGGGGGGGCTGGGAGCCAGGTCGCCTGTGTTCTTTCCTTGGCTCTGAAAGGGGAGTGGGGTCTGGTGGGTTAGAGCAAGGGGGGCTGGGAGCCAGGACTCCTGGGTTCTCTCCCTGGCGCTGGGAGGAGAGTGGGGGCTGGTGGGTTAGAGCGGTGGGGCTGGAATCCAGGACTCCTGGGTTCTGTCCCTGGTGCTGGAAGGGGAGTGGGGTCTAGTGGTTAGAGCTGGGGGGGCTGGGAGCCAGGACTCCTGGGTCCTTTTCACTGACTTGCTGGGTGAATTCTGGTTATTCGCTGGTTTTGCCAGATTTCCCTGGTAGAAAACAAGATGTGGGGGGCGTGTCCCTGTTCCTCGTACCTGTCGAGTGCTCTGGGTGCCAGCCTGGGCAGAGAGGCCCCCCAACACACCTGGGGGGGTACAGTCTAACTCCCCAGAGAGGGCCAGGAGACAGGGGGTGCAGTGTGGGGAGCTGTCTGCCCCAGGGGGAAGGGTGCAGAGCTGGTGGTGGGGGGGATAGAGGGCAGGGGCCGATCCTGCCCTGCCAGTGGGTGGAGGGAGCTGGCTGTTGGGGGCGGCGGGGGGCGGGGGGGAGATTAGGCCGGCTCACACTTGCCTGTCTCGATAAGCGGCTCTGCCGGGCCACCGGGGGGGCGGGCGGTGGAGCGGCGAGTGCGGCCTGGGGAGCGCAGGGTTAAACGCTAAAGCCCATTAATAACACAGCCAGCCCCGGGGCCTGCCCCACTGGTGGAGAGAGCTGGGGGCCTGCCCCGACCTGGGCCAGAAGGGGTGTATGGGGGGATGGAGGGAGGGGTGGAAGAGGAGGGGTGGGGGATGGGGTGTATGGGGGATGTTATTGTAGGGTCTCTGGGGGTGCTGGGGCTGCGTGTGTGGGTGTGTTATTGTAGGGTCTCTGGGGGCGCTGGGGCTGTGTGCGCGGGTGTGTTATTGTGGGGTCTCTGGGGGTGCGAGTGTGTTATTGTAGGGTCTCTGGGGTGCGGCTGTGTTATTGTGGGGTCTCTGGAGCTGTGTGCGCGGCTGTGTTATTGTAGGGTCTCTGGGGGTGCTGGTCCCCTCGGTATGAGTTGTACCCCACAAGCCTGCGTTGCTCCGACCCTTGGGGTGGGCTATCCATGGGCCCTAGACCAGAGATGCCCCCTGTGTATCCCACGCTCCCATTGGTTTTCAGAGCAACGGTGGGTGTGTGTTGCGGGTCGGGGAGCAGCATCGGCCAATTGGCTACCAGAGCCCTGGGGGGGTTGTGCGCCGGGGGAATGGGGGATGGTCCCCTGGCTGCAGTGTGTGTGTATCCCCAGGGCCAGTGTCTAAACCTGTGAACTGGAACGGGGTGGATTTTTCTTGCTGGAGGGGCACCATTATTTACCTCTCTCTATTGCGGAAAACTGACCATCGATTCCTACCCTCTGTTTCCTGTCTTTTAACCAGTTCCTGCTCCGGGAGAGGACCTTCCCCTCTTACCCCATGACTGCTGACTTTGCTTAGGAGCCTTTGGTGAGGGACTTTGTCAAGGGCTTTCTGAAAATCTAAGGACACTATATCCACTGGATCCCCCTTGTCTACATGCTTGTTGACTCCCTCAAAGAATTCTAGTAGATCGGCAAGGCGTGATTTTTCCTTTACAAAAACCACGTCGACTCTTCCCCCAACAAATCGTGTTCGTTTCTGCGTCTGATCATTGTGCTCTAGTAAAGAGTTTTACCAATATCCCTGGCACTGAAATTAGGCTTCCTGGCTCGTAATTGCCTGGCGCCATCCTGGCTGAGCCCGCTTTGCTCGATTTCCGGGCGGATCACGCACTCCTTCGAACCTGTGGGGGTGATCTTTTAGCCGCTTTGCGGCAGGAGGCCACGGTGCCTCATCGGCTCTGGAGGGGTCTTGTGGTCTCGCTTGCGGGTCTGTTGTGTGAATCATTTGGCCCAGGCAACGGCGTCTGTACTATCAGCCGTGTCCGCCGGGGTACGTTTCCGCGCAATCTGCGCTGTCGCAGCGGCGTTAGGATCACGCCAACGTTCGGTTTTCGTTTAGCTTCGGTTGCGATTTTGCTTTCTCCCCTTGCCTAAAGCCGACGGAGTCCTTGCAACCTCGTGTCACGGCTGGGGCCTGGGTGCTCAGGGCTGGTGCTCTCTGCTTGGGTTCAGAGAGGGGGCCGGGGTCATGGGGGAAGCTGTCAGTCCGGCCTTCCAAGACGGGACTTCCTGTAGTGCCACAAGAACTATCATAGAATCTCAGGGTTGGACGGGACCTCAGGAGGTATCTAGTCCAACCCCCTGCTCAAAGCAGGACCAACCCCAACTAGATCATCCCAGCCAGGGCTTTGTCAAGCCTGACCTTAAAAACCTCTAAGGAAGGAGATTCCACCACCTCCCTAGGGAACCCATTCCAGTGCTTCACCACCCTACCAGTGAAAAAGTTTTTCCTAATATCCAACCTAGACCTCCCCCTCTGCAACTTGAGACCATTACTCCTTGTTCTGTCATCTTCTACCACTGAGAACAGTCTAGATCCCCCTCTTTGGAACCCCCTTTCAGGTAGTTGAAAGCAGCTATCAAATCCCCCCCTCACTCTTCTCTTCTGCAGGCTAAACAATCCCAGTTCCCTCAGCCTCTCCTCATAAGTCATGTGCTCCAGCCCCCTAATCATTTTTGTTGCCCTCCGTTGGACTCTTTCCAATTTATCCACATCCTTCTTGTAGTGTGGGGCCCAAAACTGGACACAGTACTCCAAATGAGGCCTCACCAGTGCCGAATAGAGGGGAATGATCACGTCCCTCGATTTGCTGGAAATGCCCCTAATTATACAACCTAAACTATGCGGTGATGCGTTCGGCCCTACCGCGGCTGCCAGGTCCCGTGCCCTGAATGCCCAATAGGTAGCGGCGCATCAGCCGGTCTCCTGTTGGGTTCTGCGCGTCTGTCTCGTCTCGGTCCTCGGGACGAGCCGGAGCGTTTCTTTTCGCTGCGTTGATATCGCCCGCCCGCCAAACCTCCGCCCTTTGGGCCGGATTGATGGGGGCTCAGGCGCTAATTTTGCGCCTGTCGGCAGCTCTTGGCTGGGCTCCCCGAGCGTGCTCGCATCTTTCCTCTCCATTATTCACCCATCGTGCGTTAGCTCCTCTCTGGCCGAAGAGTGGTTCAGGAAGGCCGGGCGGAGCTGAGCTGGGGGCGTGAATTGGTGCTGAGAGGAGTTAATGGCGGCCATCGACCGGTGCTTCGAGGTCTAGACAACTGTAGAGGTGCTGAAAGCCGGGGCTGCCCTAACTGGATGCCGGCGGCTTGGTATGTCCCCGTTTTCCCACACCTCCCACTTCCAATTTTCCAATTTCCCCCCAAATGAATAGGATTAAGAACATATGCATGGCCATATTGGGTCAGATCAAAGGTCCGTCTAGCCCAGTATCCTGTCTTCCAACAGTGGCCAATGCCAGCTGCCCCAGAGGGAATGAACAGAGCAGGGAATCATCAAGTGATCCATCTCCTATCACCCATTCCCAGCTTCTGGCAAACAGATACTAGGGACACCATCCCTGCCCATCCTGGCTGATAGCTGTTGATGGACCGATCCTCCATGAATGTAGCTAGTTCTTTTTTGAACCCTGTTCTAGTCTTGGCCTTCACCACATCCTCTGGCGAGGAGTTCCACAAGTTGACTGTGCATTGTGTGAAGAAATACTTCCTTTTCTTTGTTTTAACCCTGCTGCCTGTTCATTTCATTGGGTGACCCCTGGTTCTTGTGTGATGAGAAGGAGTAAATAACACTTCCTCATTTATTTTTCTCCACACCACTCATGATTTTATAGATCTCTAGCATATCCCCCCTTACTTGTCTCTTTTCCAAGCTGAAAAGTCCCAGTCTTATTCATCTCTCCTCATACGGAAGCCGTTCCAGACCCCCTCATCGTTTTTTGTTGCCCTTTTCTGTACCTTTGCCAATTCCAACACATCTTTTTTGAGACAGGGAGACCACATCTGGAGGTCTGGCCGGCGGTCTCTGTCCCTAGATATAGCTACACTAAGTTGCTTTTGTGTAGGACATTTTTTTTTTGGGGGGTGGGTTGAGACCGTCTTCTCCTGCTCGGCCTGGGACCCACCCTGTGCTATGGGAACAGCTGGGCACCTGTACCCCGAACAGCTCCCCGTTGGGCCCGCTCCTTTCCTCCGGATGGGCTGGTAGCTTGATGTACCGTGTGTCTCTCCTGGCTCTATACGGGGGTTTGTTGGGCCCCCTCTGGCTCTGTAGGGGTGGGTGTGTTCTGGGCCCCGGCTCTGTAGAGGTGGGGGACCCTGGCTGTATAGGGGTGCGTGGGGGACCTGGCTCTATAGGGAGTGCATGGGGGGGGGGGGCCCTTGGCTCTAATGGTGTGTGAGTGCGGCCCCCCTGGTGGTGCATGTCGGGGGCCCCCACCGGTTCTATCGGGGGCAATCTCCCTCCCTTTACCTCTGGGGGTGCCTCTGAACCCCTCCCTCGCCCCCACTGCAGGGTAGGGGGGCAGCCCAGCCCCTGTGCGCTCCAGGGTAATTCCGGGCAGCCCCCACCCTCGGCACACACCGCCTGGACCCACTGGACACTGGCAGGGGGCACCCGGAGGGAGTGAGGGGTCCTGGGCTCGGTGCTGCCCACCGCTGGGGATGGGCCCGGCGGCTGAGCAGGGCGGTGGGGGCGGGAGGCGGCTGGGGAGGGGGCTGCCTTCTCTGCCTGTGGCAGGGAGCACCCTGGGGGCTGGTTCTGCCCAGGCCCAGCTGTGAGCAGGGGTCATCAGGAAGTTTAGACTTGACATTATATGAAGGTTTCTAACCATCAGAGGAGTGAAGTTCTGGAACAGCCTCCCAAGGGGAGCAGTGGGGGCAAAAGACCTAACTGGCTTCAAGATTAAGCTAGATACGTTTATGGAGGGGATGGTTTGATGGGATAACATGATCTTGGCAATTAATTGACCTTTGACTATCAGTGGTAAATAGGCCCAATGGTCAACGATGGGATGTTAGAAGTTACTACAGGGAACTTTTTCCTGGGTGTCTGGCTGGTGAGTCTTCCCACATGCTCGGGGTTCAGCTGATCGCCATATTTGGGGTCGGGAAGGAATTTTCCTCCAGGGTAGATCGGCAGAGGCCCTGGAGGTTTTTCGCCTTCCTCTGCAGCCTGGGGCACGGGTCTCTTACCGGAGGATTCTCTGCATCTTGAAGTCTTTCAACCAGGATTTGAGGACTTCAATAGCTGAGACATAGGTGAGAGGATTATTCCAGGAGTGGGTGGGTGAGATTCTGTGGCCTGCATTGTGCAGGAGGTCAGACTAGATGATCATAATGGTTCCTTCTGACCTTAAAGTCTATGAGATAGAAGGAGCTGGGGCAGGCATGACTCGGGGACGGGGGGGCCTGTGGGTGTCAGAACAGCGTGAGCCATACCCCAGTGGGTCCTGTCTGTCCCCATCCATCACCCTGTAGCCGTCCAGCTGTCCTTTCTCCGTCCGTCCATCCATCCCCCTCACGCCCCTTTCTCCATCCATCCCCCTCACGCCCCTTTCTCCATCCATCCCCCTCACGCCCCTTTCTCCATCCATCCATCCATCTCCCTCACGCCCCTTTCTCCATCCATCCATTGATCCATCTCCCTCAAACCCCTTTCTCCATCCATCCATTGATCCATCTCCCTCAAACCCCTTTCTCCATCTCCCTCAAACCCCTTTCTCCATCCATCCATCCATCTCCCTCAAACCCCTTTCTCCATCCATCCATCCATCCATCTCCCTCAAACCCCTTTCTCCATCCATCCATCCATCCATCCATCCATCCCCTTCACGCCCCTTTCTCCGTCCATCCATCCATCCCCCTCACGCCTCTTTCTCCGTCCCTCCCTCCATCCATCCCCCTCATGCCCCTTTCTCCGTCCCTCCCTCCATCCATCCCCCTCATGCCCCTTTCTACATCCCTCCATCCCCCTCACGCCGCTTTCTCTGTCCCTCCATCCATCCATCCCCCTCACGCCCCTTTCTCCGTCCGTCCATCCATCCCCCTCACGCCCCTTTTTCCATCCATCCATCTATCCATCCCCCTCATGCCGCTTTCTCAGTCCGTCCATCCCCCGTGGGATATTCTTGCCTGCTGGCGTGATCAGAGACCGCTGCAGTTGCTCTCCGGGTAACGGAGGTGTCTCGGTTCCAACAACAATGACGACACGTAGGGGCATGGTTGCTTTTGCGTCCTTGCCCTCCGTAATGTTTTATGGAAATAGGCTTAGGAGTGTAACTATAATGTACCCGGAACATGCTTTATGCAAAAGGTCTCTTGTAAGGTATTACAAAGTTTATAATCTACTGAGTGTGTTCCTCCTACTTGTATGCATGTATTATTCTTGTATCTGAAACCAGGAAAAGGCAGTATTACTCTGAGGTCCTATGGTAATTATGCAAAGTGTGGGCCGTTAATGGTGGTGTAGAATCGTGATGGCTCCCATTGACTAGGACAATTGGTTGTAGATGGCTCTGTTTACTTGAAAACCTCCCTGGGTAGGAAGAATGAGGTCTTATAGTGACATGCGACCATGTCACATGATGCTGGAATCCATCTTAAACCTTGACGTGCCCAGCCTCCATCCAGACACACACATCCGATATGATGATGATTAGTGAAAATCTTATTTCATCATATAAAAGAAAAGGTTCTCCTGACCCCAAAGGACCAAGCCCCAGACCCAGGCCAAATAATAACTTCGATCTTACCCCAAATACACGCTTCTAGTCAATTCTTATTAACTAAAATGTAGAAAAAAGAAAGAAGAGAGGGACTGTTGGTTAAAAGATCAATCTACAGCCAGACTTGAATTCAATTCCTGAGGTTCAGACACGTCGCAGAGATGAGCGTGTAGCTGCCAAAAGTCCTTTTAGAAATAGTCCATAGGTTATAGTCCAATGTCCGTATTCAGGGGGACTCCAGTCAGTGACTGGGGATCTCAATCCTTATGGCTCAGGGTTTCCCCTTCTTGAAACCCAAAGCAGATCTGAGATGGAGAAGGATCCTGTCCCAGGGTTTTTATACATTTCCAGCAGCCTTTTGGCCGGAGAAAACAATGGGCGTAACTTTCCTCCTTCCAAACATCCTGGCAATTAGCACAGGGTAATTTATCCATTAAACTGTTCAGATGCAGGTCACCACAACCTCCAGAGACGCACAGAGACAATAATACTATTTCACTCACGTGTCTTCATAAATGTTACTACTCCTTTTCTGATCTTTGAATCGAAGCCATAGCCATAGACAAGACTTGTTTGCTTACATCGCAAGAGCTGAACAAACGCCTACCCGTCTATCTCTAACAATGCCGGCTGCATGTCAAAGCTCTGTTCATTTCCATCTCTTCCTAACCAGTCTTTAAAGTTCGGCCATGGGTCAGGTCAGTCGGGGAGTTCATTAACTCTTTCTGGGCCCTGTCACCTTTCAGTGAGATACTATATTACACGCATAACGTCACAGATGCTTAAGGCCTTACAGAGCTCTTGGGGTCCCGTTTGGTGGGAGATGTTCTGCAAATCTGCATCGATGACTCTGGGAATTCCCCTTTCTCGAGAAAACCATGTTAAAGAGCTGCTTAGCAGTGTTGTTTTTAGTAGGGGTGGCTTCCACCCGTTTGGAGAAGGGATTTACTATCACCAGGCAGTATTTTATTCCCTCTACTGGTGGTGGGGATTACAGTCCTATGTAATCTGTCTGAATCCGGGACCAGGGACCCTTTGTTCTTTGGTGCCCCAATGCATTTTTTTGAACCTGGCGATCAGCATTAACCATGGCGCACTATTATCACACCACGGATCTAGATCCGCTTTCATGCCTGGGGATGACTATTTAAAGTCTCCGGGTTTTCTCTAGGCCCTTGCTCAGGCACAAACCGAATCAGGTCCCGGGGGACTATCCAGTGCCTTAGACCACCTGCATCCACTGCCCACCAGACATCTCCAACCTGCTCAATCCTGTATTTTCCTGGGGGCTCTTTCCTTGTCCTGGCTAAGGACTGGATTTCTGAATCCCCATCTTGAAGGATAGAATCATAGAATCTCAGGGTTGGAAGGGACCTCAGGAGGTATCTAGTCCAACCTCCAACTTGTACTTCAGTCCAAGGTATCTATTCCTTTGCCTAACATTTTTCCACGGGTAGTTACTACCTCTATTGCTCTACCTGGTCTGTCTCTCTAGTGTGGTTACTAGGAGCAGCATCTGTGGCAAAGGCATCCGCTCTGTTGTTCCAGGGTGCTTCTTGAGTGATTTTTCCGATGTTCCTTGGTGTCCCCAGTTTTTTCCTTTGATAACCCGTTTATCGGTGGGTCTCCCTCCGGAGATCCACCGGGGACTTAGATTGTTTACTGATGCTCCGGTGTCCACTAGCAATTGTCCACTAGATAACAGATAATAAATGATTAAGGGTCTAGAGAACATGACCTATGAAGGAAGGCTGAAGGAATTGGGTTTGTTTAGTTTGGAAACGAGAAGACTGAGAGGGGACATGATAGCGGTCTTCAGGTATCTAAAAGGGTGTCATAAGGAGGAGGGAGAAAACTTGTTCATCTTAGCCTCTGAGGATAGAACAAGAAGCAATGGGCTTAAACTGCAGCAAGGGAGGTTTAGGTTGGACATTAGGAAAAAAGTTCCTAACTGTCAGGGTGGTTAAACACTGGAATAAACTGCCCAGGGCGGTTGTGGAATCTCCATCTCTGGAGATATTTAAGAGTAGGTTAGATAAATGTCTATCCGGGATGGTCTAGACAGTATTTGGTCCTGCCATGAGGGCAGGGGGCTGGACTCGACCTCTCGAGGTCCCTTTCAGCCCTTGAATCTATGAATCCCTGTAGCATTCACAGTGGGTCTCCTCCAGACGTGGCACTGAAGTCTTGCGATCAGCCGGGGAGGCCCGGGGGAACCAGGCACCCCCTACTGATCGGCCGACTCCCTCGTGAGCCTCCACTCAGGAGAAGGGGCAGGGATCTGGTGTTGACAGGGAGTGGGGACGCACTCCATACTGGGGCAATGGGACGAGGGGGGCTCCCTGTATTAACTCGGTTCTCCGCATGACCTGAGACGAAAGCATTCATCAGGATGCTGAGAGGCTGGCGGTCATATTTTCCCATATCCTCCCCTAACTTCACCAGCTCCATCCAAATCCTGTTCCTAACGGTCTCCTTGGGTCAGCGCTGCCCAGGGTTGTGGGAAGTAGGGGGATTATAATTGGGAGGGCGACTGGCAGAGTGAGGATCATTATTCCCAAATGTGATCGCCTGTACGGGCGCCGAGTCTTTTTGCGGATTTGTCTTTTTAAGACGCCAGCAAATCCCCTGCCGGTTTGCTTTTTGCCACTAGTTCATTCCAGGTTCGCTACTTGGCTTTTACTCTTCCATCATATGTAGTTTCTTGAGGGACGAAGCGGGCAGTAATATTTTGAGAGCACTTAACATCCATTCCCGGGGTCCAGCGTCTGTCCGCTCTCAAGACCCTATGCCTTTGTCCAGAGCATCTGCATCACAAGGAGAGGCGCATAAGTGAGCCAATTGGGTTAAGCCTGTGCCGTCAGCAGAGGGGCGAATTTGCCAAATGCGAGCCAGCCATGTCACGGTTGAAGGGAGAACACTAGATTTGTTCATGTGTAAACGGGTGTCTCAAGGGAGGATACCAAAGTTGTTTTGTTCTAGCCAATATCTCCGGTCCCAGACACGACCCTAGGAACCTCCGTCTTGCAGTGGCCAGTGATGCCCGCTGGACGCTGCGAGCATGTATGAGTTCGTCAATTTAACAAAGTAATTGATACGTACCAGGCTTGTTATCCTAAGGGGAGTCTCTGACATGCTTCAAACCGAACGCACTGCTTCGGGTAGAACAAACAAACACATTTATTATCTACAAAGGATAGATGTTAAGTGATTATAAGTCAAAGCACAAGAAGTCAGATTTGGTCAAATGAAATACAAGCAAAACCCATTCTAAACTGATCTTAACACTTTTGATCCCTTACAAACTTAGATGCTTCTCACCACAGGCTGGCTGGCTGCCCTTCAGCCAGGCTCTCCCCTTTGATCAGCGCTTCAGTCGCTTGCTGGTGATGTCCGTAGATGGAGGTGGAAGAGAGAGGGGGAGCATGGCAAACGTCTCTCCCTTTTATCATGTCCTTTCTTCCCTCTTGGCTTTGCCCCCCCCCCCCCTTCAGAGTCAGGTGAGCATTACCTCATCGCAGTCCCAAACTGACCAAGGGAAGGGGGTGACTCACTCGAGAGTCCAACAGATCTGTTGTCGCTGCCTAGGCCAGCGTCTGTTGTTGTGAGGCTGGGCTGGCTTTGTCTCATACCTGCCCTGATGAGGTGTGAACTGCCCCTCTGCTCTTGGGAAATTTTGCCTGGGCTTATTTTAAGCCACGAGGACACATTTTCAGCCTCATAACGATATACATGAAATTACAACCTATAACAACAATGCTCTGTGCATCATGAGCCTTCCGAAGACACCCGGCATGACAAACTTTGCATTGGATACCACACCATCATTTTATAAGGATGAACATGGGGGTGCAGGGTGTTCCCCCGAGGCACAGAGCGTCACACCTGCCCCCTTAGTTTACTGCAAGAGGGTTAGTCACTGACTATCTTGAAGGCAGTTTGTGTTATAGTTCTCTTGGCATCCAGCCATTAAGGCCATGAGGCAGTGTGCCTCAGTTTCCCCCTCACCCTGCAAACCAGGTTTTTGATGGTTTCTCTGCTGTGGTAAGATTTAAGTCTGTTTACAGGTATTAATTGAAAAGTAGCATCATCATAAGGTTTAACATCCCTGTCAAAATTCTTATCCCCCAAACTTAACATTAATACCAAATTTTTTATCACAGATGTGTGTTTACAAGTATCGTTATGACACCCCGCCCTCTGGTTAGATAGTGTAGTTTGAGATTAGTTTGTTCATTACCCATGGTGTCCTTTGACTCTCTCCCATGTAATCAGTCACTGGCTTTTCCTTTCCTCCAGCGTTCCCCTCTGCGGGAGCTCTTAATTTAATCATGTTTCTGGCATTTTGGTACCTCAGGGTCCGGCAAGATAGGTGTTCAGGGGATCCTGTACATTGGCTGGCCCTTTGGGGAGTGGTCTCCCAACCCCAGGACTGTATCTATACAGAAAATCCAGCTCCCCTTTTTGGGGTTACCCAGTGTTTCCCCCTCCCAGCACAGAGTCCTTCCTTGCCCCCTTTTCCTAGAGGACTAAGATCTGTGCTCTGTGGACTAGGTATGTTTACCTTTGATCAGATGCACCTTTCACCAGCAACTTTCCCATAACTGCTTCCTGTGTCTCACTAGCGTGGGGGGAAAGACACCCCCTTCTCTGTCAGTTGGGTCATTTTTGTTCTCCCCAACTACCACTTGGCAATTTCCTGGTCTCAACTCCTCTGCTGTCCCGGACATTGGACCTGCATCTTGACGTAAAGAGACACAGTTACTTTCCAAAAACTTTTAAGAAATAGCATGCCGAAAACCTGGATTGGGGTACCCTCCGCCACCCCTTTCTCTGTCCCTGAGAAGTCAGCGGTGTGACTGCTCCCCGCTAGGAAGTCGGTCACACAGTTCCCTCTCAAAACCTGAGTCACAGGATGGGTGCCTGACTCGGCCATTCTGTCCGGGACATCCTCTCCCAAATGACCAGTGAGGAGGCATTCCTGTACCCCCACTCTTCCTTCCCCGGGTTTCAGAAGAGTCGCCGTGTTAGTCTATATCAGCAAAAGCAACGAGGAGTCCTTGTGGCACTTCAGAGATTAACAAATTTATTTGGGCATAAGCTTTCGTGGATCAGTTTCCTCCTCTGGGCCCCCTCCTCAGACACATTTCTCTGTGCTCCCTAGGAAGGGATCTTTCCCTTGTTCAGCTGCAGAACTCTGCCAGCTGACACCTGGGACAGTTTCCTTCATCCCTGACAACCCCTCTCCTGCCCCCGTGCCTGAGGGCCTGTTGTCTTCTGCTGGGAAGGGGCTAGTCTCAGCCCCTCCCATACTTGGAAGCACCCTGCTTCCCTGTGTTACGGGAATCCTCACCCCACCTTGGTGGTTTCTGAGATCCCCCGCCCCTTCTCTGGGCTCTCCTCTGGGACACATTGTTCTCTGCTCCCTAGAGCCGGGTTTGTCTGGTTCAGCTGCGACCTGCTGGTAGCTAACAACCAGGACAGCTCTCTCCCAGGCCGGCATCACGCCCCCCCCCATCGCTTCCTGATGTGGGGTTGCATCCAGTTGCAGCGCAGGAGTTGGTCTCAACCACCCTCCCACCGGGAAGCATCTGGCTTCCCCCAGCTGCCGAAGAATCAAGGAGACTCCTATTCTCTCAGAGGTTCCTGAGACCTTCCCCTTTCCCTCGGGGGGTCCCAGCATAAAACTCTCTCCTGTTGCTGGGAAATACTTTAACCCGAGCTACGCGGAAAAAATCATTACCAAGAAGCAAGTCGACTAGGAGGTGTCCCATCACCCCCACAGTCAAAACACTTTCGAAACCACATGGATTTTAGCTCGTGGTACGAGGAATCTGCTTTCGCCCACCCCCACCATCTCTGCCATTTGGCCAGGTAACATACTTTCCTTTGGGACCACACTCTGCTTAACCAGAGTGATCTGGGCCCCTGTATCTCTCTGCCCCAAGCATTCCCTGCCATCAATGTGGACAGCCTTAGCATGCTCCATCTCTGGTTCTGCAGAGGTTAACCTCACAAAACCAGTATGATAGGTTTCAATTCATAGAATCTCAGGGTTGGAAGGGACCTCAGGAGGTCATCTAGTCCAACCTCCTGCCCAAAGCAGGACCAATCCCCAATTTTTGCCCCAGATCCCTAAATGGCCCCCTCAAGGATTGAACTCACAACCCTGGGTTTAGCAGGCCAATGCTCAAACCACTGAGCATCCCTCCCCTCCCTAAATTGCTTGGGGGGGGGTTGTGTTGAGGACAGCAGAATTAACATGAGATGCACAAGGCATTTATTCCTCAGGTGATCCGTGGAATTACATTGATAGCATCTTTTGGGCCCTTCTGCTTTTACAGGAGATTTGGGATAGGAGTTACCAGTAGAGGGATGTTTTGGGTAGGAGAATGTTTAGGCTCCCAACCCCCTTCTCTCTTCCCAGGGGCAAAATGGGATCCTCCCTTCCCAGCAGTTTTAAACCCCTCTTTCTGTGGCCTGCCCTCAATAGACGCCTGGTTCTGTTTGAAGGCATCAGCTGAAAGAGCCACCTCATCCATAGATTTGACATCTTTGTCCCATAGACACTGCTTCACATCAGCCTTACAAGGTCAGGCTTGACAAAGCCCTGGCTGGGATGATCTAGTTGGGTTGGTCCTGCTTTGAGCAGGGGGTTGGACTAGATACCTCCTGAGGTCCCTTCCAACCCTGAGATTCTATGATTCTATGATACATACGCTTAGGAAATGCAACAAGATCTAACATTCCTTCAAAACTTGCCACCTCGTTACCCCTCACCCATTTCCCCAACAAATCTTTCATTTTGTTCACATATTCCCCATTACTCATCCTAATATCCCCCTTGAGATTCCTAAATTTAACTCTATACGTTTCGGGGTCATCTGAAACCTTCACAAAACAGGAACCCATCCTTGCAACAAAGCCCGATGCCAACTCTGTCCACATATCGATTCAAGTGATACCATCACAGGGCCTAATCACATCCGCCACGCCATCAGGGGCTCATTCACCTGCACATCTACCAATGTGATATATGCCATCATGTGCCAGCGATGCCCCTCTGCCATGTACATTGGCCAAACCGGACAGTCTCTACGCAAAAGAATAAATGGACATAAATCTGACATCAGGAATCATAACATTCAAAAACCAGTAGGAGAACACTTCAACCTCCCTAATCACTCAGTGACAGACTTGAGGATAGCAGTGTTGCGACAGATTAACTCCAAAAACAGACTTCAAAGAGAAACTGTTGAACTCGAATTGCTATGCAAACTAGATTGCATTACCTCCGGATTAAATAAGGACTTGGAATGGCTCGGCCATTACGTTAATTGAATCTATTTCCCTTAAGTTAACGATCCTCATTCACACCTGTGTGACCATCGTGTTTATCACTTCAAAGGTTTTTCTTCCCCTGCTGTTATGGTTCCTCTCAATTAATTAGCCTCTTAAGGTTGGTCTATGCACCTCCACCTTATCATGTTTCTCTGACTGTATAAATATCTGTCTACTGTATGTTTCATTCCATGCATCCGATGAAGTGGGTACTAACCCACGAAAGCTTATGCTGAAATAAATTTGTTAGTCTCTAAGGTGCTACACGTTTTTCTTTCTTATTTTCGTTTTCCTTCACAAAACAGTATCTTTAAATTTGCAATAGTCTAAAGCCATTTCGATGGGCGTTCCATTGAATGTATTTTGAGTGTGACCTGTTAATTTCGCAATCAGGGTAGGAACTCGCTTATCAGGGATTTCATGTATTACGCACAGCCTTTTGAAGGTAGTCAGATATTCAGCAATACCCTCGGATCCCTCTGGTTCTGCTTCTCGAGCAGGTGATAGATCATCATAGAATCTCAGGGTGGGAAGGGACCTCAGGAGGTATCTAGTCCAACCCCCTGCTCAAAGCAGGACCAACCCCAACTAGATCATCCCAGCCAGGGCTTTGTCAAGCCTGACCTTAAAAACCTCTAAGGAAGGAGATTCCACCACCTCCCTAGGGAACCCATTCCAGTGCTTCACCACCCTACTAGTGAAAAAGTTTTTCCTAATATCCAACCTAAACCTCCCCCTCTGCAACTTGAGACCATTACTCCTTGTTCTGACATCTTCTACCACTGAGAACAGTCTAGATCCATCCTCTTTGGACCCCCCTTCAGGCAGTTGAAGGCTGCTATCAAATCCCCCCTCACTCTTCTCTTCTGCAGGGTAAACAGGTCCAGCTGATGTTTTTCCTCTCGCTCTCTCTTTTTCTTCTCTCTGGCCCCCTCCTAAGGCACATTTCTCTGTGCTCCCTAGGAAGGGATCTATCCCTTGTTCATCTGCAGAACTCTGCCAGCTAACACCTGGGACAGTTTCCTTAACTGCTAAAAAAGCTCCAACTTGCCAATCGCTTCACTGCTTTCCCTCATTTTCCTGCTTTTCTGTTCCGACTTCCCTTTCCCGAAATAAGCAAACAGAAAATAACAACACCGTGACCCTCCTCCTGACTGTTCTTAGCCACTGCACTTAAGACTCACTTAAAATCACAAATATCTGCTAAAAGTGTGAACTTCACTTGGAGTAACAAGCTGTACATACGCGCTGCTCCCTGCGCCACTGTGACGTTCCCGTCTGGTGTTATCTGACCGGTGATCTGCTAAGTCACTCCAATCCTTGACTCTGGGAGCCAGACGTACCCTGCTCTGCTGTGAGAACCCGCACTCCTGGGCTGGTCACACACACAGCCTCTGGCATGTCAGCTGCTCCTTGGAGTGTGCAACCGAATGACACTAGCCCATATCTCCGGTCCCAGACACAACCCTGGGAACCTCCGTCTTGCAGGGTCCCGTTATGCCCGCTGGACGCTGCGAGCTTGTATGAGTTTGTCAATTTAACAAAGAAATTGATACGTACCAGGCTTGTTCTCCCAAGGGGAGTCTCTGACATGCTTCAAACCAAACACACTGCTTCAGGTAGAATAAACAGATTTATTAACTACCAAAGATAGGTTTTAAGTGATTATAAGTCAAAGCATAACCAGTCGGATTTGGTCAACTGAAATAAAAGCAAAACGCATTCTAAGCTGATCTTAACACTTTCAATGTCCTTACAAACTTAGATGCTTCTCACCACAGGCTGGCTGGTTCCCCTTCATCCAGGCTCTCCCCTTTGATCAGCGCTTCAGTCGCTTGGTGGTGGTGTCTGTAGATGGAGGTGGAAGAGAGAGAACATGGCAAATGTCTCTCCCTTTTATCATGTCCTTTCTTCCCTCTTGGCTTTGCCCCCCCCCCCCTTCAGAGTCAGGTGAGCATTACCTCATCACAGTCCCAAACTGACCAGGGGAAGGGGGGTGACTCTCTTGAGAGTCCAACGGATCCGTGGTTGCTGCCTAGGCCAGCGTCCGTTGTTCTTGTGAGGCTGGGCTGGGTTTGTCCCATACATGCCCTGATGAGGTGTGAACTGCCTCTCTGTTCCTGGGGAGTTTTGCCTGGGCTTGTTTTAAGCCACGAGGACACATTTTCAGCCTCATAACTATATACATGAAATCACAACCTATAACATCACTGTAACAACAATTACTATAACATCCCTATAACAACAATGCTCAGTACACCATGAGCCTTCTGAAGACACCCGACATGACAAACTTTCCATTGGATACCACACAATCATTTTATAAGGATGAACATGGGGGTGCAGGGTGTTCCCCCGAGGTACAGAGCATCACACCCTCACTCCCCTTTCTCTGTCCGTCCACTTCACTTTCCTTTCTCCATCTGTCCATCCGTCCATCAATATCACTCCCCTTTCTCCATCCACCCATATCACTCCCCTTTAGAATCATAGAATCATAGAATCTCAGGGTTGGAAGGGACCTCAGGAGGTATCTAGTCCAACCCCCTGCTCAAAGCAGGACCAACCCCAACTAAATCATCCCAGCCAGGGCTTTGTCAAGCCTGACCTTAAAAACCTCTAAGGAAGGAGATTCCACCACCTCCCTAGGTAACCCATTCCAGTGCTTCACCACCTTACTAGTGAAAAAGTTTTTCCTAATATCCAACCTAGACCTCCCCCTCTGCAACTTGAGACCATTACTCCTTGTTCTGTCATCTTCTACCACTGAGAACAGTCTAGATCCATCCTCTTTGGAACCCCCTTTCAGGTAGTTGAAAGCAGCTATCAAATCCCCCCTCACTCTTCTCTTCTGCAGGCTAAACAATCCCAGTTCCCTCAGCCTCTCCTCATAAATCATGTGCTCCAGCCCCCTAATCATTTTTGTTGCCCTCCGCTGGACTCTTTCCAATTTATCCACATCCTTCTTGTAGTGTGGGGCCCAAAACTGGATACAGTACTCCAAATGAGGCCTCACCAGTGCCAAATAGAGGGGAATGATCACGTCCCTCGATCTGCAGGTCATCAGTTGTTGGGGTCCCCCATCTCCAGGCCGTTGTCCGGTGGTCCCGGCTGTTGGGCGAGGTCACACCTGGTCTTCTGCACCAACAAACCCTCTCCCACCACCTTGTTAAACATGCAGTACGCAGGGAAACTGAGGCGCGCACACTCTGTTCCTGTAAAGCGCTACAAGAATCCCCAACTTCCTCACGTCTCCCCCCCCCCCCCAAACTGAGCGGGGTCACTCCAGCTAGTGACCCGGGGAAGCTCAGGGACACAGCGTCCGCTATAACATCTGCGCTCCCCTTAACACGGGCACCCCCATACGATCCTCCTGGCGGATCGGACTCCACCCTAGGGGTTTGGCATCGGCCCCTTTCCTCCGGTGCAGCCAGGTCAGGGCGCGTGATCAGCGTACGCCAAATAGATCCCGCTGCAGCTTTTTAAGAGCCAGGCTTTTCTTCTCGGCGGCCGCGTCGTTCTGCTCCCGGAGGAGAAGTTTCTTGCTCAGGTACGCAATGGGGTGTCTCTTCCCCTTCAGATTGGCCTGCATCACCCTGCGTCTGAGGCGTGTCGGTGAACACCCAAGGGATTTGTCCGAGTCTGGGTTTACCAGCACAATCCCCTGGGTTAGAGCCTCCTTCAGAGCCTCCACAGAGCACCCCCCTGGACCACTCGGTCCAGACCCCCTTGTCCGGCTTGCCCAACTGACCAATCTTCATAATGGGAGCTAAAGTGGGGGTACAAACCTTCAGGGGTACCCTGCCATCCCATTAGAGGCCCGGGCCTGTGTCTTGGTTGGAGGAATGGGCTAATCTCCGGTTACCTTCACCTCTGGCTTTCGGCAGCCGCTTCCCACCCTGTGGCCCGGGTACGACACCTCGGCCACCCTCATCTTGCCCTGTCCGGCCTCTATCATCCCATCCTGCCTCCTGGAGGCGTCCCAGCCCCCCTCTTCACTGGGACCCACAATTCTCCTAGCTCGGGCTGAAGACACATATCATGTATGTAGCCAGGTACAGTCATGTCCCCCCTCAGTCACTGATCCCCCCCCGGCAGTGGGGAGTGCCAGGTGCCCCCTTGATGCCGAAAGGTAGGACCAAGAACTCAGAGCCCTCTAGAGGTGATGGGAGCGGATTTCAACCCGGCAAGTGGACCAGTAGCCCTTGGTGAGGTAATGCCCCTTCCCCTTGTCTAGGATTTTGTTAGTCCGGGTCACGGGGCAGGCATCAAACGCGGTGATGGCACTGATCTTCCAAGCGTGCACACCAGGTTGGATCGACCCGTCTTCCTTGGGGTCCAGCCCCGCGGGTGAGTCCCAGGGGCTGGAGGATGGCTGGACCACCCCTAACGGCAGCAGGTCACTGCCCTCTCTTTCCAGATCCTGGGCTGTTTCCCCTGGGCTGTTTCCCCTGGGCTGTTTCCCCGGGGATGTCCGCCAAGGACAGCTAGATTCGTGTGCTCTCTTAGTCTCCGCTCAGGCACTTTGTCGTTCCCGGGCCCCGGCTTGGTTCTTCCCGGCCAAACCCATGAGCTCGGGGAGCTTCCCCCAGAGCGATGGTTCAGAATCTGCTCCCGAGTCCCCATTTGTTTCTCATCAAGTCCAGGGGTCCCCTCCTTCTCCTTCCATGCCCCAACTCGAAAGGGTGCGAATTTCCAGGGCTGGGGGGCTGCATGTCGGGAGTGAGGGGCACTGCCAGGGCCGGGTGAGCTGACCCCCCGCCCCCCGATGTTTAGAAGAAGGGACACTCCCCCCGGTGGTACTTCTGGGAGACCACCAGACACACTCTGATCCCCCAAGTTCGGTTTTCCCTCGGGGAGCCCTTTGCTGGTCCCCGGTCCCTTCTCTCACCCAGATCCATCCCCAGGATTTCACAACACCCCACGGGGCCCCACCACTTCTTCCAGGAGGGATCCTTCTGCAGCCAGGTCTTGAATTCCGCTGCTGGGTTCGGGGCCCAGCCCGCATGGCCGTGCCTCAGTTTCCCCACCTCGGCACAAGGCCTTGGTCTCAGCCCTGTTAAGTTCTGTCCCTGGCAACTCACTTTCCCCCATTGGAGGGTCCACACCCCTCTTCTGAGTGGATTGCCGGTGCCAGGCCAAGTGACCCTCCCTGACCTCCGCCACAGGTGAGGACCAGGGCACCGTCTGGCCAGTCCTTCAGTGCATCCCCCATCAGCACCTCTGCAGGTAGCTGATCCTGCCCCCCAACCTCTTTGGGGCCCCCATAGGGGCCTCGCTGCAGGACCTTACTTTGGGGGGCCGACCACCCCCTGCACCCGGTGAGGGTAGGGAGCAAGCCCACGGCTTTGGTTGCCGTATCAGAGCCAGTGTGAGCCCACTCAGGGACTTAATTGTCCCACTCAGCTCCAGGGGCTGGCTACAGAGAGGCAGGGAACCGGAGCCTCGGAGTTCTTCCCTTGTGCTATGAAGTACCCCCCTCCCTGCCGGCCGGGCCATTTACGAGCCATTCACACGCTCACTGGCTCCTGCCCTCTCCGCCTCCCGATCTCTGGTGGGGTCGGCTCTTTGGCCGGGTCCGGATCCTGTCTCAAAGACACACCGTCACTTCCCAAGAGTACGTCAAAGCGGATGTGCTGACGTAACTACATTTCAGGTCCCGCAAGTCCCACGAGGGGGGGGTCGGCCTGCCCCGGCCTTCACAGACACCCCTGAGTTGGTCTTCCTGGAGTCCCACCTTGGTGAGATCTCTGGGTGACTCCCCGACGTGGGTCTCCCTCTTCCTCCCTGATCTGCTGTCCACAAACTCATCCGCCATGGCGCGGGTCTCTGGGCTTCCGGTCCGCTAACCGCATCTTAAGGTCTGGAGGGCAGATGCTCCAACCCCTGCTCCAACCCCACCAGGTTACACACGTCCTCCGCGGTAGTGGGCCCTGCACCCTTCCCCCACGTACAGAGATATTCCCCCAGCAGGTCGGCGACCTCCTTGTAAGTGACCCCCTGGGGTCTTGTGTACACTCCGGAATAATTTCCTGTACGCCTCGGGGGGCCGTTCAAACATCCGCAGCAAAGCCTGTTTGAATAGGTCATAGTCTCAATCCCGTCCATTTGGCTGAACACCTCTATGGCCTTGGGGGTCAGATAGCTATGGGGTCAGATAGCAGAGCCTGTCTGCGGGGGTCAATCTGGTTCAGACCACAAGCCTTCTCAAAGCCTGTGAGGTAGGCCTCAATATTCCCCCCCCCCCCGCCATTAAATTGGTGAAGCAGTTTGGTGTCTAGATTCCCCATAAAACTGGTGTCTTGGGGCCCTTCCCCACCCCCCACCCCGGCAAGCCCTCTTGGCCCCCTGCTCCTCCAACTCCAAGTCATGCTTCTGCTGTTCTGCTCGGTCCTCTCGTTCTCTCTGTCCACCAGCCTCCGCTGCTCCAGCTCCAGCTCCTTCGCTTTCAGCTCCGGTCTCCGCAGCTCCTCCAGGGAGAAACCTGACTGGGGTCCCCCTGTGCTGACTGGGGAGTCAGGTCTGACACCCCCTCCCCCCCCGGTTGCTTCACAGACTGCCCCCCGGGCTACTCCCCGGCTCTCCAGGAACCCCCCTGGGGTCTGGAGCCTGTTCCTCAGACTGGTCATTCTCTACAAGCTGAGCCATCAGCTGCTCCTGGGTGAGCCTCCCGATGCTCAGCCCTCTCTCCCTGCACAGATGTGCCAGGTCCCTCTTCCGGAGCTGGTTCTAGGCCATTTCCACGCCGGTTCCTTTCAATTCCATTTTATCGCATGCAGCCACTCACGGCAAAGTGCCTACACTCGCAGCCAACCGTCTATAGGGTGCATCCGCCAACCATCCTCTGCTACCACGTTGTCCCCACTCTTGGCCCCGTGCAGTCCCTGAAGGGAACCCCCATCAGTGCGACAGCCCTTCTCCGGGGCCCACTCTCTCCCAGGTCACCAGTCGCTGGGGTATCCGTTCTCTAGGACGTTCGCTGGCCCTCTGTAACAACAAACTCCCTCTCCCACCACCTCGTTAAACCCGAGGAACTGAATCTCGCCAACTCTGCATGCAAACCATTGAAAACAACAAGAAAACCCTTTGCTTTGTCACAATTGCTAATACAGAGCCCATCGCTTTGCATGGCACTGTTGGGATTCTGGTTTCCGATGTGCATCACTTCGCATTTATTTACGAGCCATCAAAAAATACTTACGTCTCTGAAGGAGGATTTGGAATTTTTATTCTCACCTCCAAGTCCCAATTCCTGGGTTGTGGACGGCGTTAATGACTGTGGGCGGCGGCACAATGCCAAGACTACTCCCTATACCAAAGGATCAGAAGCGTGTTCGTCTATAAGGTGCCACAGGACCCTTTGTCGCTTCTACAGATCCAGACTAACACGGCTCCCCCTCTGATACTTGATCTTGTTGGTCGCAAAAGGTCTCAAGTTGGTCACAAGCAATGGTCTCAAGTTGCAGTGGGGGAGGTCTAGGTTGGATATTAGGAAACACTATGTCACTAGGAGGGTGGTGAAGCACTGGAATGGGTTCCCTAGGGAGGTGGTGGAATCTCCTTCCTTAGAGGTTTTTAAGGCCCGGCTTGAGAAAGCCCTGGCTGGGATGATCTAGTTGGGGTTGATCCTGCCTTGAGCCGGGGCTTGGACTAGATACCTCCTGAGGTCTCTTCTAACCCTAATCTTCTATGATTCTATGAAAAGCTACTTCTCTGCGACATTATCGCCCAGGAGAGTGAATCGCCAGGTGCTTGTCTCAGAATGCCACTCTCTGAATTTAACGCCTCTGCTGACGATTTGCCAGCGAAGCACCGGGCCCGATTTTAAGGGCATCCTGGGTGAAGGTCAACTCTTGGCAAAGATGTCTTCGCAGATGCCGCCGGAACTCCAGCCTGGAGTCCAATTTTACCACGATTGGCTCTGGCTGTCTGGCTTCGCCAAAGTCTCCGGTGGAGATCACAAATGATCTTCAGACTCTACGGACGGTTCCCCGTCACACGCCGAAGGAGTTGCAGGCAAAGACCTTGCCCACCGCACTCGGCTACTTTCCGTGGCCCACCTGAGCCTCCGCTGCTGGCTGCCATAGTCCTGCTCACAGCACCCCCCAGGGACCAGCCCTGCTGCCCCACACCCCCAAGCTAGAGGGTCGGGTGAAGACACCCCATCGTGCCTTGTTATGACAAGCGCAGCCTTCGCTGAACAAGGCATGCTGGGAAATCCAGGGACTTCTCCCAGAATGCATCAGCCAGCGTGAGGCCCACACAGAGCAATGCATGCTGTGAAAATCCAGACAGTTCTCCCAGAATGCATCAGCCGGCATGAACCCCACCGTGAACAATGCATGCTGGGAAAATCCAGGCAGTACTCCCAGAATGCATCAGCTGGCCCACACCGAGGAATGCATGCTGGGAAATCCAGGTGGCTCGTCCAGAGCAGAGCAATGCATTGTGGGATGCAAAGAGAGCCGAGAGGACTGCGTGCCAAACTGTGGCAAAAACAACAGCTGGAGCCCAGCCTCCTGGTGAGGACTGGCTGTGTGGCCATGGGGCTGGGGGGCTCGCCAGCTGGGAACGACGGGGGTTGGGGGGCACAGGCGCGTGGCAGGGTGAAAGACCTGTGAGGATGCCCAGGGGACCAGAGAGCCTGTCTCGCTGAGCTTACCTTGTTCAGCCTAAAACGCAGTCAGCAAGGGGGGCAGGGGAACTGTGCCCAAATCCATCAGCGGGGGGCCAGCCCCAGGGCAATGTTGGCACCGGAACGAATGGGGATAAATGGGCCAGGGATCTGTGGAGGCCAGAGAGCAGATGGTTTCTACCCACCGGAGACGAGAGGGCCTGGAACAGCCTCCCACGAGGTGTTGTGGGGGCCAAATGGCTTAATTCGTTTTGTGAAAGAGCTGGAGAAATATCCAAGGGAGGTCGAGCAAGGGGGTTGCTTGTGAGGATCAGGGGCAGGGCCTGCCAGCCTCTGGGTCCCCCCATCTGCCCCTGGTTTAGGTCTGATGTTTCTAACGCTCATGCTTCAGGGCCTCGGCCGGTCACCTGCAAGGGTCAGGAAGGGTACTCACCCCAGTGTCTCCTGGCGCTGTGCATGCATCTGTGTGCTTGCTTCCTCTGAGGCAGCAGCGCGTGGGCACAGCCCAGACAGGACATGGGGCAGGGTTCGGAGATTCCTCTCGCCAGCAGCCTGGCTGGTGGGTCTCGCTCACGGGTCCAGCCAATCGCCTGATTTGGGCGGGGAAGGAATTTCCCGCCCTGGGTCAGAGTGGCAGGGACCATGTGGGGTGGGGTGGTTACGCCTTCCTCTGGAGTAATAGGGCGCAGCTCCCCCGTGGGGCTAGGCAGGAGGTCGCCGTAGACGATCGTGGGGGTCTCCTCCAGCCTCAGACTCGCAGTGCCAGGGGAGAGCACCCCCTGCTGCGTCCCTTCCCCGCTCCCCCTGCTCAGCCCCTCGCCCTGCTCCCTGCCCCACAGCACCCCCTAGTGCTGCCCTGGGGCCAGCCCTGCCTGCCAGGGGAGAGCGCCCCCTGCTGAGTCCTTGCCCCGCTCCCTGGCTCTCTTCCCTGCTCAGCCCGAGAACTAACCTCCCCTGGCCACCCATCCATCCCCTCCATCCTGCCCCACCTTGCCCGTGGCCTGTTCCCTTCCCCCCCCGTCTCCGGCCCATCCACGTGGGGCAGGCGACATGCAGGCTGGGGGGCCGCCGGAGATGAGCTCACACGTGGCTGCCTGGGCCATTGGGCTGCTTCACACCTAATGCGACCGGGCAGCTGGGGCCATAGGGTTAATCCCAGTTTAGTTCAGCTGGGGGATTAGGATTGGGGGGAGGGGAGCGGGCAGGTTTATGGAAGTGCCGGGCGGCACGTGTCACCGTGATTTGGCTAATACCGGCCGAGGCTGATGAGATCAGGTGGATTTAGGCCAGGACAGCTGTCCTCGCCCGCCGTGACCCTACCGCTTGGCCTGCCGTGGAAGCGTGCCATGCAAGGCCCCATGCCTGTGGGGTGGGAGGCTGGCTGTCCCTGCGTGGGCCTGCTGTCACGGCAAGGGGCGCCTCTTTGAAGGGCATGGCGGGCGGGTACGGGCTGTGGGGCCCGCGTGCTGGAAAGACAGTTGCCATTGTTAGCATTATGGCCGCCGCTGGTGGCCATATTGCCGGCATGGCGGGAATATGGCCACTGTTATTAACAAATATGGCCACCGTTGTTAACAGTATGTCTACAGTTCACAATATGGCCACCGTTGTTATCGATATGGCTGCCGTTGGTGAGAATAGGCCCGTCGTTGTTAACAGTATGTCTATAGGTCACAATATGGCTGCCGTTGTTAGCAATATCATAGAATCATAGAATCTCAGGGTTGGAAGGGACCTCAGGAGGTATCTAGTCCAACCCCCTGCTCAAAGCAGGACCAACCCCAACTAAATCATCCCAGCCAGGGCTTTGTCAAGCCTGACCTTAAAAACCTCTAAGGAAGGAGATTCCACCACCTCCCTAGGGAGCCCATTCCAGTGCTTCACCACCCTACTAGTGACATAGTGTTTCCCAATATCCAACCTAGACCTCCCCTCTGCAACTTGAGACCATTACTCCTTGTTCTGTCATCTTCTACCACTGAGAACAGTCTAGATCCATCCTCTTTGGAACCCCCTTTCAGGTAGTTGAAAGCAGCTATCAAATCCCCCCTCACTCTTCTCTTCTGCAGGCTAAACAATCCCAGTTCCCTCAGCCTCTCCTCATAAGTCATGTGCTCCAGCCCCCTAATCATTTTTGTTGCCCTCCGCTGGACGCTTTCCAATTTATCCACATCCTCCTTGTAGTGTGGGGCCCAAAACTGGACACAGTACTCCAAATGAGGCCTCACCAGTGCCGAACAGAGGGGAATGATCACGTCCCTCGATCTGCTGGAAATGCCCCTACTTATACAGCCCAAAATGCCGTTAGCATTCTTGGCAACAAGGGCACACTGTTGACTCATATTCAGCTTTTCGTCCACTGTAACCCCTAGGTCCTTTTCTGCAGAACTGCTGCCCAGCCATTCGGTCCCTAGTCTGTAGCAGTGCATGGGATTCTTCCGTCCTAAGTGCAGGACTCTGCACTTATCCTTGTTGAACCTCATTATATTTCTTTTGGCCCAATCCTCTAATTTGTCTAGGTCCCTCAGTATCCTGTCCCTACCCTCCAGCGTATCAACCACTCCTCCCAGTTTAGTGTCATCTGCAAACTTGCTAAGGGTGCAGTCCACACCATCCTCCAGATCGTTGATGAAGATATTGAACAAAACCGGCCCCAGCACCGACCCTTGGGGCACTCCACTTGATACCGGCTGCCAACTAGACATGGAGCCATTGATCACTACCCGTTGAGCACGACCATCCAGCCAGTTTTCTAGCCACCTTACCGTCCATTCATCCAGCCCATACTTCTTTAACTTGCTGGCAAGAACACTGTGGGAGACTGTATCAAAAGCTTTGCTAAAGTCAAGGAATAGCACATCCGCTGCTTTCCCCTCATCCGCAGAGCCAGTTAGCTCATCATAGAAGGCAATTAGGTTAGTCAGGCATGACTTGCCCTTGGTGAATCCATGCTGACTGTTCCTGATCACTTTCCCCTCCTTTAAGTGGTTCAGAATTGATTCCTTGAGGACCTGTTCCATGATTTTTCCAGGGCCTGAGGTGAGACTGACTGGCCGCCGATGTTAACAATATGGCCCCCGTTAGTGACAATATGGCTAGCATATTGGCAATATGGCCCTTAACTATGTCTACTGTTCGCAATCGGGCCGCAGTTGTTAACAATATATCTACTGCTGTTTGCAATATGGCCGCCGCTGTTAACAATATGGCGGCCGTTGTTGGTGACAGTGTCGTCATTAGCGACCATATTCCTGGCATGATCACAATATGGCCATCATTGGGGGGGGGCGGGGCTGGCCGTAAATGACGCAACACGCTTTCCTGGCGATTTTCGAGAGCCCTACACCCCTTGTAATGCTTTGCGACGCTGAAACAAACCTGCAAAAGTAAGGACCCACCCACTAAATGTTGTGTAATTTATGCACAGTCCCTTGGTAACTGGCCACCGAAGTTAAGAATATGGCTGCCGTTTTTACCAATATGGCCGCCGGTAGAGACAATGTGGCTGGCAGGTTGGCAACATGGCCACAGTCATTAATAATATGGCTGCCGTTGTTGGCAATACAGCTGCCGTGGTTGGCGTTGTGGTCACTCTTGACATCAAGATGGGCTCCATCAGCCGTAAGATGGATGGTCCTAGCCGGGAGACGTCCACCCCTGGAAGTAGGGTGGTTGCCGCTGGCAACAAGAGGGCTGCCCCTGGCAGTAAGATGGCTGCCGTTGGCTAGCAAGACAGTACGGTACATCTCACTCCCCTCCCAGAGCCAGGGGGAGAATCCTGGCTCCTAGCCCCCCTGATCTAACCACTAGCCCCCGCTCCCCTCCCAGAGCCAGGGAAAGAACCCAGGAGTCCTGGCTCCCAGCCCCCCCTGCTCTGACCCACCAGCCCCCCACTCCTGTCCCAGAGCCAGGGAGAGAACCCAGGAGTCCTGGCTCCCAGCCCCCCCTGCTCTAACCCACCAGCCCCCACTCCCCTCCAAGAGTTGAGGAGAGAACCCAGGAATCCTGGCTCCCAGCCCACCCCCCTGCTCTGACCCATCAGCCCCCACTCCCTTCCCAGAGCCAGGGAGAGAACCCAGGAGTCCTGGCTCCCAGCCCCCCCCTGCTCAAACCCACCAGCCCCCACTCCCCTGCCAGAGCCAGGAAGAGAACCCAGGCGTCCTGGCTCCTGGCTCCCCCTCTCTCTCTGCCTCCCAGTCTGACACCTGTCTCCTCTCTCTTCCAGGCGCACCGTTCCCCGCGGCTCCGGTGGCAGCGACCTCCCACCTCCCGTGATGTCGGGCGTGGTGGCCGGTCTCCTTTCCGCCCGAGCCTCCAGTGCCCGGCCCCTGAGGGGCTAACGAGCCCGGTGCCTTCCCCCCTCCCCGCGTCGCGCCCGTCCCCTCCCGGCTCCCCCGAGCCATGTCTCCCGCCTGGGTCGGCTTCCGCCGGTTTCTGCTCCACCTCTCCAACCACCCGAGGTGGGGCCGCCGCCGGCCCCAAGCCCCCTTGTTCTGGCTCCTGCTGCTGGGCTGGCCGGCCTGGGTCCAGCCGGCCACCTTCAAGGTGGGGGTGATGGGGCCCTGGGCCTGCGACCCCGTCTTCGCCCGGGCCTTGCCCGAGGTGGCCGCCCAGCTGGCCGTGGGGCGGCTCAACAGGGACCCCACCGTGAACCAGGGCTACTGGTTCGACTACGTGCTGCTGAATGAGGGCTGCCAAACCAGCCAGGCGGTGGTGGCCTTGGTCAACGCCGAGCGCTACGCCTCGGGCTTCGTGGGGCCCCTCAACCCGGCGGCCTGCGGGGCGGCCGGGCCCCTGGGCCGGGCCTGGAACAAGCCGGTCTTCTCCTGGGCCTGCCCGCACGGGGACGCCGAGGTGGAGCGGTGGGGCACCTTCGCCCGGCCCCTGCCCCGGGCCTCGGCCGTCCTCTACGCCGTCCTCCGGTCCTTCCGCTGGGCCCACGTGGCCGTGGTCACCTCCCGGCAGGAGCTGTGGGTGGAGGTGGGGCAGGGCCTGGCCGGCTCCCTGCGCGAGTTTGGCTTGCCCGTGGGCGTGGTGACCACCATGGAGCCCGGGGCCGACGGGGCCCGGAACGCCCTGCGGAGGGTGCAGCGGGCCGACAACGTCAGAGGTACGCTGGTGGGGGAGGGACAGGACTCCTGGGTTCTCTCCCCCACCTCTGGGAGGGGCAGGGGAACTAGTGGTTAGAGCCGGGAGGGGGGGCTGGGAGCCAGGACTCCTGGGTTCTCTCCCTGCCTCTGGGAGGGGAGTGGGGACTAGTGGTTAGAGCCGGGAGGGGGGTCTGGGAGCCAGGACTCCTGGGTTCTCTCCCCGGCTCTGGGAGGGGAGGCGAGGGGAGGGGGGTCTGGGAGCCAGGACTCCTGGGTTCTCTCCCTGCCTCTGGGAGGGGAGTGGGGACTAGTGGTTAGAGCCGGGAGGGGGGTCTGGGAGCCAGGACTCCTGGGTTCTCTCCCCGGCTCTGGGAGGGGAGGCGAGGGGAGGGGGGTCTGGGAGCCAGGACTCCTGGGTTCTCTCCCTGGCTCTGGGAGGGGCATGGGATCTAGTCATTAGAGCTGGGCGGGAGGCGGGGGCTGGGAGTCAGGACTCCTGGGTTCTCTCCCCGGCTCTGGGAGGCGAGGGGAGGGGGGTCAAGTGATTAGAGCAGGGGAGTCTGGGAGCCAGGACTCTGGGGTTCTCTCCCCGACTCTGGGAGTGGCTTGCGGTCTAGTGGTTTGAGCAGGGGGTGCTGGGAGCCAGGACTCCTGGGTTCCCGGCTCTGGGAGGGGAGTGGGGTCTGGTGGTTAGAGCAGAGGACCCATGATTCCCGGGTTGGGAATGGCTGGGAGCTGAAACTGGGCAAATTCAGACAAGAACTAAGGGGGCCATGTTGCCCCAGAAGGGGGATCAGCTGTTGGGCACAGCCCCCCAAGGATGGAAAATGCCCCATCACTGGGAGACGTTCAAGGCCGAGGGGACGCGCTGGGTGAGCTGGAAGCTGCGGGGTCGACGGTGGGAGGGCTTGGCGAGGTCCCCCGGGCTCTGGCGAGTCCTGCTGGCCTGGAGATGTGAGAATTTACTAGGGGCTGGATGCCTAGAGAGAGAGAAGGTGGGTGTAGGGGGATGGGCGGACAGAGAGATATTGGGGGGGATGGATAGTTAAATGTATAGGAACACTTGTATGGGGGTGGGTGGATAGAGCGGTGTGGGGAGGGATGGATGGAGAGTGGAGTGGGGGGGGATGGGTGGATGGACAGATGGAGAGGTGTCTGGGGTAGATGGATGGACGGACAGACGGAGAGGTGTGTGCGGATGGATGGACAGCCGGAGAGGTGTGTGCGAATGAATGGATGGATGGCTGAACGGACAGACGGAGAGGTGTGCGGGAGATAGATGGATGGACGGACAGACGGAGAGGTGTGCGGGAGATAGATGGATGGATGGACAGACGGAGAGGTGTCTGAGGTAGATGGATGGACGGACAGACGGAGAGGTGTGCGGGAGATAGATGGATGGACAGACGGAGAGGTGTGCAGGGGATGGATGGACAGATGGAGAGGTGTGCGGGAGATGGATGGATGGACAGCCGGAGAGGTGTGTGCGGATGGATGGATGGATGGACAGATGGAGAGGTGTGTGCGGATGGATGGATGGATGGATGAACGGACAGACGGAGAGGTGTGCGGGAGATGGATGGACAGACAGATGGAGAGGTGTGCGGGAGATAGATGGATGGATGGACAGACGGAGAGGTGTCTGAGGTAGATGGATGGACGGACAGACGGAGAGGTGTGCGGGAGATGGATGGATGGACAGCCGGAGAGGTGTGTGTGGATGGATGGATGAACGGACAGACGGAGAGGTGTGTGCGGATGGATGGATGGATGGACAGATGGAGAGGTGTGTGGGGGATGGATGGACGGACAGATGGAGAGGTGTGCGGGGGATGGATGGACAGACGGAGAGGTGTGCGGGGGATGGATGGACAGATGGAGAGGTGTGCGGGGGATGGATGGATGGATGGACAGACGGAGAGGTGTGTGGGGGATGGATGGATGGACAGACGGAGAGGTGTGTGCGGATGGGTGGAGAGACAGGCGTGGGGGAGGATAGAGGGGTGTGTGGGGATGGGTGGTCAGGGGGCCCTGTGGGGTGATGGGTGGAACCCCGATGGCCCAGTGCAAGGGGGAAGCCCGATCCCAAGCCGTGGGGGGCTGGGGGCCAGAGGGAGGCTGGGGGCCAGAGTGGGACCGGTCCCTCCCACCGCTCTCACGCGTTGGGCTTTTTTCAGCCTTCTGTTGCGTCTTCCTCCCCTCCTCTCCCCCACGCCCTCCCCTTGCCCCCCACGCCCTCCGCCCCCCACAGTGGTGGTGATGTGCATGCACTCGGTGCTGCTGGGCGGGGAGGAGCAGCGCCTCCTGCTGGAGAAGGCCGAGGACCTGCGCATGACGGACGGCACCTTCGTCTTCATCCCCTACGACGCGCTGACGTACAGCCTGCCCTACCGCCGGACCCCCTACCCCGTGCTGGGCAACAACACCCAGTTGCGGCTGGCCTACGACGCCGTGCTCACCGTCACCATCGACGCCCCCGAGCGCGGCTTCCGCGAGGCTTTCCAGGACGCCCAGCAGGCGAACGAGCTGCCGGCTCACCTGGACCCCGCGCAGGTGGGCACCGGCCGTAGGGTGCCGGTCTTGACCCTGGGGCGGGCGGAGCGGTAGGGGTGTTGGGACCAGGGCCAAGGGGGGAAGCGGGAGGGTTGAGCCAATGGAGGCATGAGATGGATACGGCCTTGAGCCAATGAGAAGAGAGGAGGATAGGGAAACAGTGGGTGCACAGCTGTGGCCAATGGTGGGCCAGAAAGAGATGGCTGTGGCCAATGGGGAGTCAGATGGTGCACAGGGATGGCCAATGGGGAGAAGGGATGGAGGTGCACAGATATGGCTAATGGGGAGGTGAGATGGAGGTGCATAGATGTAGCCAATGGGGAGATGGGATGGAAGTGCATAGCGGTGGCCAATGGGGAGGTGGGATGGCGGTGCACAGATGTGGCCAATGGGGAGGTGGGATGGAGGTGCAGAGCCGTGGCAATGGGGAGGTGGGATGGAGGTGGCCAATGGGGAGGTGGGATGTAAGTACACAGATGTGGCCAATGGGGAGGTGGGATGGAGGTGCCCAGCCGTGGCCAATGGGGAGGTGGGATGGAGGTGCCCAGCCGTGGCCAATGGGGAGGTGGGATGGAGGTGCCCAGATGTAGCCAATGGGGAGGTCGGATGGAGATGCCCAGATGTGGCCAATGGGGAGGTATGGGCTGGATGAATGGACGGTAAGGTGGATAGAAAACTGGCTGGATGGTTGTGCTCAATGGGTAGTGATCAATGGCTCCATGTCTAGTTGGCAGCCGGTATCAAGTGGAGTGCCCCAAGGGTCGGTGCTGGGGCCGGTTTTGTTCAATATCTTCATCAACGACCTGGAGGATGGTGTGGACTGCACCCTTAGCAAGTTTGCAGATGACACGAAACTGGGAGGAGTGGTTGATACGCTGGAGGGTAGGGATAGGATACAGAGGGACCTAGACAAATTAGAGGATTGGGCCACAAGAAATCGGATGAGGTTCAACAAGGACAAGTGCAGAGTCCTGCACTTAGGACGGAAGAATCCCATGCACTGCTACAGACTAGGGACCGAATGGCTGGGCGGCAGTTCTGCAGAAAAGGACCTAGGGGTTACAGTGGACGAGAAGCTGGATATGAGTCAACAGTGTGCCCTTGTTGCCAAGAAGGCTAATGGCATTTTGGGCTGTATAAGTAGGGGCATTTCCAGCAGATCGAGGGACGTGATTATTCCCCTCTATTCGGCACTGGTGAGGCCTCCTTTGGAGTACTGTGTCCAGTTTTGGGCCCCACACTACAAGAAGGATGTGGATAAATTGGAAAGAGTCCAGCGGAGGGCAACAAAAATGATTAGGGGGCTGGAGCACATGACTTATGAGGAGAGGCTGAGGGAACTGGGATTGTTTAGCCTGCAGAAGAGAAGAGTGAGGGGGGATTTGATAGCTGCTTTCAACTACCTAAAAGGGGGTTCCAAAGAGGCTGGATCTAGACTGTTCTCAGTGGTAGAAGATGACAGAACAAGGAGTAATGGTCTCAAGTTGCAGAGGGGGAGGTTTAGGTTGGATATTAGGAAAAACTTTTTCACGAGTAGGGTGGTGAAGCACTGGAATGGGTTACCTAGGGAGGTGGTGGAATCTCCTTCCTTAGAGGTTTTTAAGGTCAGGCTTGACAAAGCCCTGGCTGGGATGATCTAGTTGGGGTTGGTCCTGCTTTGAGCAGGGGGTTGGACTAGATCCCTCCTGAGGTCCCTTCCCACCCTGAGATTCTATGAGTCTGTGATTCTATGCCCCCCCCCTCGGCCCCCAGGTGCACCCGCTCTTCGGCACCATCTACAACTCCATCTACTACCTGGCCAAGGCGGTGGAGCGCACCCGGCAGGCCGGCCACTGGGTGATGGGCTCCAGCGTGGCCGAGCACGCCCGGGACTTCCAACTGGACGGCTTCTGCCAGCCGCTGGCGGCCGACCCGGACGGCGACCCCGTGGTGAGCTACATCATCCTCGACACGGACGGCAAAGGCAATCGCCTCTGGCCCACCTACAGCGTGGCCCTGGGCCCCGAGGGGCTGCGCGCCGTGGGGCACGCCATCCACTGGCCCCACAGCGCCAGCCCTGGCACCGACTCGGCCTGCTGGTTCGACCCGACGGCCGTCTGTTCCGGGGGTGAGCGCTCGCCGGCTGTCCTCCAGCCTCCCCGTGTGTCCCTCCCTGTGCGCGTCTCGTCTGTCTGCCTGTCCAGCCGGACATCCACCCCCGTGCATGCCCACCCGTCTGTCTGTCTGTCCAGCCATCTGTCCCCACAGGCACCCATCCTCCTGTCTGTCCGTCCCCACGCGCACCCAGCCACCCGTCCGTCCAGCCATCCATCCCCATGCCCACCCGTCCATCAAGCCATCTGTCCCCACGGGCACCCATCCTCTTGTCTGTCCGTCCCCACGCGCACCCATCCACCTGTCCGCCCAGTCATCGATCCCCATAGGCACCCGTCCGTCCGTCCAGCCATCAGTCCCCATGCACAGTCATCCATCCCCGTGCGCACCGGTCCGTCCATCCATCCATCCATCTGTCCCCACGGGCACCCATCCTCCTGTCTCTCCGTCCCCACGCGCACCCATCCTCCTGTACGTCTTTCTCCACATGCACCCATCCACCCATCCGTCCAGTCATCCGTCCCCATGTGCACCCATACGTCCATCTGTTCATCCATCCATCCATCCATCCGTCCCCACACGCACCCACCCACCTGTCCGTCCAGCCATCTGTCCCCACATGCACCTGCCCGTCCGTCAATCTATCCGTTCCTACGCACGCCACCCCGTCGTCCATTCAGCCATCCCCCACATGCGCCCATCCTCCCCTCCACCCAGCCGTCCGTCCCTATATGCACCCATCCGCTGGTCCATCCAGCCATCCATTCCCACAGCCGCCCGTCTGTCCATCCATCCCCACGTCCACCATCCACCCCTCTGTCCATCCATCCGTCCAGCAATCCGTCCCCACGCACTCCCATGCGCCTGTTTGTCCAACCGTCCATCCCCACACGCAGCCTTCCGCCTATCCTTCCACCCATCCGTCCCTAGGCGCACCCATCCGCCCGTCCGTCCAGCCATCCATTCTCACGCTCACCTATCCGCTCATCTGTCCAGTCATCTGTCCCTATGTGCACCCATCCATCCCCATGCGCAGCCATCCGCCCATCCATCCTTCCCTACGGTCACCTATCTGCCCATCCGTCCCCATGAGCACCCATCAGCCCGTCATTCCAGCCAGCCATCCGTCCCCACGGGCACCCATCTGTCTGTCCGTCCAGCCATCCGTCCCCACGTGCACCTTCCCACCCACCTGTCCTTTCATCCATCCATTCTCAAGCGCATCCACCCATCCGTCTGTCCATCCATCCCTCTGCATGGACACTCATCCGGCCGTCTAGCCTCACACACACCCAACTGTCCATCCACCCATCCCTACGCACAGCCCCCCATCTGTCTGTCCACCTGTCCGTCCATCCATCTGTCCCATGCACACCTACCCATCTGTCCGTCTGTCCACCCATTCCCACATGTGCCCACCTATCTGTCCATCCATCCATCCACCCATCCGTCTGTCTGTCTATCCATCCATCCACAGGGGGAGTGGTTTGAGCACTGGCCTGCTAAACCCAGGGTTGTGAGTTCAATCCTCGAGGGGGCCATTTAGGGATCTGGGGCAAAAAAAAAAAAAATGGGGATTGGTCCTGCTTTGAGCAGGGGGTTGGACTAGATGACCTCCTAAGGTCCCTTCCAACCCTGATATTCTACGATCTGTTTGTCCCGCCCTCCCCACACCCATCCACCCACCTCTCCATTTCCATACACGCCTCGAACTGTCTGTCTCTGTCCAATTCCTGTTCGTGGTGAAGGACTTTATTTAGTAGCCAAGTTGGATCCTGGTGCTTCTTGTTGTGGACTTAATATATTGGAGGCCATATTAGATCCTGGCCCTTCCCGCGGCGCACTAAGAACGCAATGGACTGGCCATTTTAATTTGAGCTGACCTTTATTGGCTGGGTGCCGAGCCCCCTCCCCTGTGTGACATAGACCCCATACTGCTCTTATTCCTGGAGAGTTTCCTTTGGCGGGAGCCTGTGTTTTTAGAGCAGGCGACTCATGGGGGGAGGGATAGCTCAGTGGTTTGAGCATTGGCCTGCTAAACCCAGGGTTGTGAGTTCAATCCTTGAGGGGGCCATTTGGGGATCTGGGGCAAAAATTGGGGATTGGTCCTGCTTTGAGCAGGGGGTTGGACTAGATGACCTCCTGAGGTCCCTTCCAACCCGGATATTCTATGATTCTATGATTCTATGTCTCTGCACCCGCCAGAAATTCCTCAGCTGGCCGCGGATTTGCCCAGGTTGGATGCTTGACAGTTGCCCTGGTGTGCCCTGGCTCGGTTCTGGAGCCTTCATTATCCCGTGACCCCTTGAGCCTGTGGCCAATAGTCAGAGAATCCCCCTTCCCCTGCCCTCCTATCCGTGGGGAGTGAGGGGGCATCCTTTTGGGATGGAGGAGGGGAAAGAGGAGGAGTTCTGCTGAGGGGAAAGGGGGAAAGGGGAGGGGTCCATCTGGGTGAGATTGGGGGAGACGAGGGCAGTCCTTTTGGGGGGTATTGGAACAGGGAGAAAAAGAGAGTTGGGACATAGGAAACCCCTTGCAGGGGATCGCGGGGGGACAGGGGAACCGGGGGGGCATTCCTGGGTGGGTTTCAGGGGGAGAGGGAGGGCTGATCCTGAGTGGGACTGGGGGTGCTGGAGGCCTCCCCCGCCCTCCATCGCCAACCCCTCCCCTGCTCTCCCTCCCGCGTAGGGGTGGACCCCAGCTTCATCCTGCTCCTCTTCATCCTGGTTTCCAGCTTGATCGTTGGGGGAACGGTTCTTGCGTATCACATCAGGTGAGTGCCGGGGACGCCCCTGGGGAGCGGGCGACTTCCTGCTAGGGGCTCATGGCGTCATTGGCAGCCATGTTGGATCCCGGCCCATCCCGTTGTGGGATCATGGCCGTGCTGGTGGCCATGTTGGATCCCGGCCCATCCCGTTGTGGGTTCATGGCCGTGCTGGCGGCCATGTTGGATCCCGGCCCATCCCGTTGTGGGATCATGGCCGTGCTGGTGGCCATGTTGGATCCCGGCCCATCCCGTTGTGGGATCATGGCTGTGCTGGCGGCCATGTTGGATCCCGGCCCCTCCTGCCATGGTTTGATGACTTCATTGGCAGCCACATTGGGTCCTTGTTCCTTGTGGTCTCCTGGCTTGTCCTGGGACTGGCAGGCAGAGGTTGCCAGGGGGAGACCCCACATGCCCTGCCTGCCACCATACTATCACCATAGATTCCCCCTTTTCATGAATCCTGGGGTGGGTGGTGTCGTCTGGTGTTTCCATGCCCCAGTGCCCAGCAGGGGAGGTAGCCCAAGCGAGGTCCCCCCCACCCCATTTCACGAGCTGGGCTCCCCCCATCCTTTCCCCCCATGTCTCTGTGTTTCCACGCCCCGCAGGCGACGGATCCTGCATGCCCAGTTGATGAAGGGCCCCAACAAGATCATCCTGACCATGGACGACTTGACCTTCGTCCACGCCCAGAGCAGCAAGAAAGTAAGAGGCGAGGCAGGGGGGCAAAGGACAGGAGGGGGGTCCCCACCAGGGCAAGAGGGCGGGGGCCGTCCAGGGTGACGTGTGGGGCAGAGCTGGGGAAGTGAGTCTTAGGAAGGGGTAGGGAGTCCTTGGGGTCTGGGGTTCGGGACGGTGGGGTGAAGCGGGAGGAGGGTCGGAGGTCAGGTCGGACGGCCGCGTTAAGGGGTAGAGGGGCCAGGGGGATCAGACGGGCTTCCTGGGATCACAGACATGCCTCAGGTGTCAGGGACACTGAGCAGTGGGGCCCCCAGGGTCGGAGATGCCAACTGGGGGTCATGCTCCCTGGGGGGGGGGTCACGGGTCAGAGGGGCACACCCTAGAGGTCAGGGGTCAGAGATACCCATGGGAGTTCAGTGGGCAGAAGGGCTTGACCCAGGGATCTGGGGTCAGAGGTTGGGGGTCAGAGGGGCCCCCCCCAGCCCCAGACCCAGGCTGATGCTCTGCCCCCTCGCCCCGGAAGAAGATGGATGAGAGCCGCAGTAGCCTGGCGGGGAAGAGCGTCTCCGACATGAGGAGCTTCAAGAGCCTGGCGGCCGCCCCCGATAACACCAATGTGGCTGTCAATGAGGTAACCTTCCCCCGGGGCCCCCAGCCCCCACGGTGCCCCCCCCCCACGGTGCCCCCTCCCTTTGCACCAGCTACGGGCAGGTCCCCAGGGCACAGAGCCCTCCACCGGCTAAATACCCCCTGGGCACTGCCCCCAGGGCACAGACCCCCCCCGCCAGGTAAATACCCCCTGGGCACTGCTCCCAGGGCACCGACCCCCCCCCCACGCCAGGTAAATACCCCCTAGGCACTGCCCCCAGGGCACAGAGCCCCCTGCCAGGTAAATACCACCTGGGCACTGCCCCCAGGGCACAGAGCCCCCTGCCAGGTAAATACCCCCTGGGCACTGCTCCCAGGGCACCGACCCCCCCCCACGCCAGGTAAATACCCCCTAGGCACTGCCCCCAGGGCACAGAGCCCTCCACCGGCTAAATACCCCCTGGGCACTGCCCCCAGGGCACAGAGCCCCCTGCCAGGTAAATACCCCCTGGGCACTGCCCCCAGGGCACAGACCCCCCCACCAGGTAAATACCCCCTGGGCACTGCTCCCAGGGCACCGACCCCCCACCACCAGGTAAATACCCCCTGGGCACTGCCCCCAGGGCACAGACCCCCCTGCCAGGTAAATACCCCCTGGGCACTGCTCCCAGGGCACCGACCCCCCCCCGCCAGGTAAATACCCCCTGGGCACTGACCCCAGGGCACAGACCCTCCCTGCCAGGTAAATACCCCCTGGGCACTGCTCCCAGGGCACAGACCCCCCCCGCTGGGTAAATACCCCCTGGGCACTGCCCCCAGGGCACAGACCCCCCCCCCCCCGCTGGGTAAATACCCCCTGGGCACTGCCCCCAGGGCACAGACCCCCCCGCCAGGTAAATACCCCCTGGGAAATACTCCCGGGTGCCCTACTGGGTAAATACTCCCTGGGCACTGCCCCCGGGTGCCCCACCATGCAAAGACCCCCAGGGCACTGACCCTGGGAGCCGCCAGCAGGTAAATACCCCTTGGGAACTGCCCCTGGGTGTCCCTACCAGGTAAATACCCCCTGGGCGGTGCCCCCACCAAGTAAATACCCCCTGGGCATTGTCCCCCACTGGGTAAATACCCCAGGACACCAAGGTAAATACCCCTTGCCAGGTAAATACCCCCGGGTAAGTATCCAGCTGGGCTTCACTCCCTCCATGCCCCCCTGGGACACCTGTGCTTCCCACCCCACCGCCCCCAGCTGCCATCCTCCCAGCGCATCTCCACCGCCTCCCGGTGCCCTGCTGGCGCGCCACCCCCCCTCAGCGCCAGCCATCCCCTCCTCCGCCTGGCCGACCGGGATCCCCCCTGGCTCCTCCACCTCCATCCCCTTCCCCCGCCCCGCCAGCATTCGGGGCGTCCCCTCCCCCCCCCCCGCTTCTCTTTCCCCCTCCCCCCCCGCCAGGCCACATGATTGACAGCTGCTTCCTGCCATCCCTAGGGAGATGAGAAGCAAAAATGCAACAGCCACGTCCCCTTCCTCCTCCTTTTGTTTAACAACCAAGGGCTAGTGGCAGCCGTGCAGGTAAGCGGCCAAAGGCTCCACGTGCTGCCTTTGGACTCCCGCGTCCTCCCCCTCGGCTTCTTCCCTTCCTCCCCCCCCCCCGGGTTTCGCTTCTCTCGCAAGGACAGGAGGGAAAGCAGTGGCTATGGTACTCATTAGCCACCTCCTGGCGTCGAGTCGGTAACGCCGCCGCCGGGCCTGGTTCCAATCCCACTGACGAGTCGGGACTTATCGGCCACATCGCCCGCCCATCGGATCTGCCCGTCCCTGGGGAGGGTGGGGGATCCCCTTTGCCGGGGGAGGGTATTTTGATTCTTTATTGGAATGGCGCGAGAAGTGAGAATTTCTCTCCGCGGTGCACACGGAGTTTCTGCCCCCCGCACCTCCTGGAGCTGAACTTTTAGCCTCCGGCGAAACTCTCTGAGATTTCCTGGCGCCGAGGCGGGAATAGCAGGACTCCCAGCCGCAATTCCCCTTGGGGGACTCTCCGAACGCCGGGGGTGACTCCTTGTTTCCCACTAGTGGCCCGTCCGGGTATGGCAATGGGTGAATTTCCGACTGCTGCTGTCCGAATTGTCCTTCCATGCCAAGCGGCACAGTGCTGGGGTTTTATATCTGTTCTTCGACTGGAGGCCTCAAATCAACCCCATGTGGTATCCTTGGCAGAAAAACCCCACGGGCAGAGGACACCTCATCCCGCTTTGCAGCGCCAGGAGAAAGTTCAGAGGGTTGGCGGCTAGATGCGTTCGACCTCCTGCCTGTGACACAATTTCTCTCTGTGCTGAGCCCAACGACGCGTTACTTAGCCATAAAGAAAGGGAGGGTTTGGTAACCCTGCCATGACACCCCGCCCCCACTGAGGCCCATGATCCTTGAACCCTGGCTGTAAAATTTTGGGCTTTCTTACCATTGGCGTCGAAGTTTGGCGCCATTGGACATTTTGAAAACAATTTTTTTTAAATTATGTTTTATGTTTGAATAGGGGGTATGTTGCATGCTGTGCTTTGAAACATGTGATTGTTTAGAGAAAAGGGTTGAAAGAATAGAGTGAGAGAGCTTAAAGATTAAAAAAAGAATAAAAAAAGTTTTTTCAATGGCCGATGGTGCCAAACTTCGACGCCAACAGAAACGAGGAGGGAGGGTGGGATATAAACCCTAAATGGGGCGTGGAAAGCTGTCAAAAATACATGATGATGAATGCTATCAACCTATATACTACTGACCACCCAGCCACCCCGCCGAAAACAGCTGTGATCTTTCGGGTCCCAAGGCCCCGATCCTATCAATGGATCTGTCCCATGCAGGATTGGTGTTTTCCACTCCGATTCTGACCACGCGTCCATCCGAGTGGGTTTTTCGGATCTGAAGCCGTGCCGAAGTGATCTAGTGAATCAGGGAGTTTTGAATCGAGCTGGTCAGAAATTGATTTTCTGTCTTGCAATTTATTTATTTTTTAGATTTTTTTTGGGGGGGGGGGGGAATCCAATGATTTTTTTTTAGGGGGGAACATTTTGAACCTTCAGATTTCAGGGGCAAAACCCAATTCCAAAATAGATTTCTCTTCAGCTGGAAGTCTCTCTTGTCTTGAGGAATTCCAACGTTTCATTGGGCTCAATCCAAATTTTTTCCGTGGTTGGTTTGAATTCTCTTTGGCGATCGAGTAATGAAAAGTCATTTCACAATGGGGAAAAAACCCACCCAAACGTTTCTCTCCCAAATGGGACGTTTTCACCCTTTTGAAACTCCCTTCCCCCGTCGCCCCAAGTTTTTGAATGAAATTTTGTCAGAATTGAGCCAAAAATGTCGGTGTGGCCCAAGCGGCATTTACCAACAGGAAACTGTTTTGCTGTGAATTTTCCTACTGTCTCTACCTGGGGGAGATTGACAAAGGCCTGTGAAATGAGGGGATGTGCGAGGGAAACTTTAGCCCGGTGCAAACCTTGGCCCTCTGTGAATCATAGCCCCCGTACTGACTGGTGGGATGGTGCCGTAGCTGGCTGAGTGGCTGCCCGCTCATACTGGGTTTGTTCTCTTTCTGGCTGGGGTGGGCGATCGTGGGCCTGGCTTTCCCCAGCCGAGGATGAAGGCATGAGGCTACAGTAGCAGGATGAAGAGATTTTGGTTGCGGGTCGTAGCCAGCTGGGAGGGGCAACTAGAAACTCAACCCCCTTCTGTCATCCCCAGCCCCATGCCCCCTGGGCCAGGTGCCATCTCTGCTCGGGGCGGGGGGGGTGGGTGGAGCTGTGCGAGTGGAAAAGGAGGATGCATTTTTTTAAAGCTTTGGCACTAAACACTGAGCAGCCTTGTGCCTGGTGGTTAGAAGGGGAATGGCCGGGAGCCAGGACTCCTGGGTTCTCTCCCCGGCTCTGGGAGGGGAGTGGGGGCTGGTGGATTAGAGCAGGGGGTCTGGGAGCCAGGACTCCTGGGTTCTCTCCCCGGCTCTGGGAGGGGAGTGGGGGCTGGTGGATTAGAGCAGGGGGGCTGGGAGCCAGGACTCCTGGGTTCTCTCCCCGGCTCTGGGAGGGGCGTGGGGGCTGGTGGATTAGAGCAGGGGGTCTGGGAGCCAGGACTCCTGGGTTCTCTCCCCAGCTCTGGAAGGGGAGTGGGGGCTGGTGGGTTAGAGCAGGGGGGTCTGGGAGCCAGGACTCCTGGGTTCTCTCCCCAGCTCTGGGAGGGGAGTGGGGGCTGGTGGGTTAGAGCAGGGGGGCCTGGGAGCCAGGACTCCTGGGTTCTCTCCCTGGCTCTAGGAGGGGAGTGGGGGCTGGTGGGTTAGAGCAGGGAGGGGCTGGGAGCCAGGACGCCTGGGTTCTCTCCCCGGCTCTGGGAGGGGAGTGGGGGTTGGTGGTTAGAGCAGGTGGGGATGGGAGCCAGGACTCCTGGGTTCTCTTCCTGGCTCTGGGAGGAGAGTGGGGGCTGGTGGGTTAGAGCAGGGGGGCCTGGGAGCCAGGATTCCTGGGTTCTCTCCCCGGCTCTAGGAGGAGAGTGGGGGTTGGTGGTTAGAGCGAGGGGTGGGGGAGCTGGACATGAGGAACTGACCCCAGAGCCTGATGCAGTGAGGGATAAAGAACCGAAGGACCTGGTGCTGAAAATGTAGGGGAGCAGCTCCCCTTCCCCGCCCCATGATTACAGCATCTCTGCTGCCCTCTCCCCGCCGTTGGGAAGACCAACTTTCCCTGCCCTCCCCTCTGGATACCCCTGAAGGGCGGGCTGGGGCCAGCCGGGTGGTGTGAGATGGGGGAGGGTGTCTCTGGCTTCTAAACCTGCTGCTGGTTTGTTGCAAACCTGGCTGGTTCTGATCCCTTCCCGGGTGCGGGAATCCGCTGCTCCCCCGGCTCTGGGGTTACCGGGCTGCCTTTCTGTCTCATCCCCTAGGGCGACTGGGTTTGGCTCAAGAAGTTCCCGGGGGAAAAGCACACGGAGATCAAGCCGGCCACCAAAACCAGCTTCTGCAAGGTGAATGCGAATGACAGTGGGCGTCTCCGTGTAATGGCCGCTCTGAGACACGGGGAGCAATTCCCCTGCCTGGCCACTGGGTGTCACCGCTGCTCTGGGGTCGGGGCAGGAGACACCCCGTACATTCCCCTCCCTGGCCACTGGGTGTCACCGCTGCTCTGGGGTGGGGCAGGAGACACCCCGTACATTCCCCTCCCTGGCCACTGGGTGTCACCACTGCTCTGGGGCAGGAGACACCCCATGCATTCCCCTCCCTGGCCACTGGGTGTCACTGCTGCTCTGGGGGGGGCAGGAGACACCCCGTACATTCCCCTCTCTGGCCACTGGGTGTCACCGCTGCTCTGGGGGGTGGCAGGATACACCCTGTGCATTGCCTTCCCTGGCCACTGGGTGTCACCACTGCTCCGGGGCAGGAGACACCCCGTGCATTCCCCTCCCTGGCCACTGGGTGTCACCACTGCTCCGGGGCAGGAGACACCCCGTGCATTGCCCTCCCTGGCCACTGGGTGTCACCACTGCTCTGGGGCAGGAGACACCCTGTGCATTCCCCTGCTTGGCCACTGGGTGTCACCACTGCTCCGGGGGGGGGGGCAGGATACACCCCGTGCATTCTCCTCCCCGGCCACTGGGTGTCACCGCTGCTCTGGGGCAGGAGACACCCCGTACATTCCCCTCCCCGGCCACTGGGTGTCACCGCTGCTCTGGGGCAGGAGACACCCCGTAAATTCCCGTCCCCGGCCACTGGGTGTCACCGCTGCTCTGGGGGGGGGGGGGCAGGAGACACCCCGTGCATTCCCCTCCCTGGCCACTGGGTGTCACCGCTGCTCTGGGGCAGGAGACACCCCGTAAATTCCCGTCCCCGGCCACTGGGTGTCACCGCTGCTCTGGGGGGGGGGCAGGAGACACCCCGTGCATTCCCCTCCCTGGCCACTGGGTGTCACCGCTGCTCTGGGGCAGGATACACCCCGTGCATTCCCCTCCCTGGCCACTGGGTGTCACCACTGCTCCAGGGGGGGGGGCAGGATACACCCTGTGCATTGCCCTCCCTGGCCACTGGGATCCCCCGTGTCCCCCACCTCCAGCTCCGGGACCTGCGGCACGAGAACGTCAACCTGTTCCTGGGGTTCTTCTACGACTGCGGGGTGTTCGCCATTGTCTCGGAGCACTGCTCCCGCGGCAGCCTGGAGGACCTCATCCGCAACGAGGACATGAAGCTCGACTGGATGTTCAAGTCCTCCCTGCTCATCGACCTCATCAAGGTACGGCCGGGGGGAAGGGCGGGGGGACAGGGCCGGGACCCTGCCTTGGGGTCCGGGAGTGTGTGTGGGGGGGAATTGGGCCTGGTGGGGGAGGATCCTGAGAGATCTGCGGGTGAGTGAATTTAAGGGCACGGGGCGGCAGCAAGGAGAGGTGTGAGTGCGCATGGGGAGGGGAAGGGATCCACGTTCAGAGGTCACCACCCAGAGGGGATCCCGTTTGGATGACGGATCTGCGGCGAGGCCCGGGAGATCCAAGCCAAGCCAAGCCGGACGAGATCCACTGCTACGTGGGCAGATCTGATAGGGGTGGGCAGGGGAATCCAGCTGCATGAATTGCCGGCCAGATTCATTGGGCATTGGGGGGCGGAATCCACTTGCAGCATGGCCAGCCAATGGTGATCCCATGATGCCAAGTACCTGCTGGGAACTCAGGGATCTACTGCTGGAGATCACCTGCCAAAGTGGATCCGTTCACACAGGGAAGGTCTGCTGGCAGGGCGGGGATCTACTTCCAGGTGACACTGGCTGGAAGATGGCAGGGAGATCCATTTGAAGCGTGATCCTGCTGCCGCTTCAGGGAGGGATCCCTCTCACACAGAGCGCTAAGCAGAGGAGATCCGCTGGGACGTTGCAGGATCCTGGCAGAGGGGATCCATTCACACGCAGCCCCGGCTTCAGGAAGGGATCCTCATGCCCAAAGCGCTAGCTGGAGGAGATCTGCTGGGAGAGCCAGGGGAATCCACTTACAGCAGGGGAAGGGGATCTACTCCAGGGGCCGGGAGGCTGGATAGGATCCACTCCCAGACTGTGCTTGTTGGTAGGGCTACAGGATCCACTGGGCTAACCAACCACTGGCCAGAGCGGTCTACTCAGTGAGAGGATCAGAGGGATCCAGTGGATCGATCTGCTGACTGGGGATCCACTGGTACAACACACTGGCTGGACAGGGATCCCAAGGGATCGACAAACTGGCTGGAGTGGAGGAATCCACTGGAACAAAACAGGGTCAAGCTGTGATACACTGGCACAACACACTGGACAGATCAATTGGCATGGCCAGAGGGATCCACTGGATCATTTGCACACCTGGTTAGGGGATCCATTTGGGATCTATTGGTTAGACACACTCAGGGAAGCCAGCCAGTAGATCTAGTGATGACAAGGATTTACTGGATCAGCCAGGTGGGATACACTGGGATAAACTGGTCAGGGGATCCACTGGGATCTATTGGTTAGATACACTCAGGGAAGCCAGCCAGCAGATCTAGTGATGACAAGGATTTACAGGCCAGGTGCTGGTCAGGGACCCACTGGGATACACTGGTCAAAAAAACTGGTCAGGGGATCCACCCGATAGATCAGCTGGCTGGGGCAGATGGATTTATCAAACCAATCAGGAGGCAGATCGGGGATCCAGTTGGACCTACTGGGGTTCAATGCATCGATCAGAGAGGAAACCCACTAGATCAATTAATTGACCAAGCTGATGGATCCACTGGATTGATTCGGCACCAGAGCCGGGTCATCCACAAAGAACATAAGATCCACTCAACCCTGGGTCAGCCACGGGGATCCCCTCGCTCGACCTGGCGTCAGGACCAGAGATCCCCTGGGACCAAATAAACCGGGAAGCCACCCCCCCCGGCTCGGTCGGAGGGATCCACTGGATCTCCCACGTGGCCAATCGGGGCCTTCGCACAGTCCGAGTGGATTCCCGGGGCTGCCGGCGGCCCTGGGGACCAGCCGGGGGTGGGGGAAGTTGCTCTCACCCACCCCATCCCTCTCCCTCCGCGCCCCCCGCCCCGCAGGGGATGAAGTACCTCCACCACCGGGAGGTGGTCCACGGGCGGCTGAAGTCGCGGAACTGCGTGGTGGACGGGCGCTTTGTACTGAAGGTGACGGATCACGGCTACAACGGGCTGCTGGAGGCCCAGAAAGTCCTGCAGGACCCGCCCAGGCCCGAAGGTGACGCCCCCCGCGGGGTGTGTGTGTGGGGGGATGTCTGGGTGGGGAGAGCGGGCAGGGGCTGGGGCCCATGTGGGCGGAGAGGGGGGGGGCAGGCTGGGGCCGGGGGGGGGGGCGCTACAGGCGACTGAGCCGGCCCTTCTTGCTGTTGGCCCCAGAGCGGTTCTGGACGGCGCCGGAGCTCCTGAGGGACCCGGCCCTGGAGCGCAAGGGCACCTTCCGCGGCGACGTCTACAGCATCTCCATCATCATGCAGGAGGTGATCTGCCGCAGCACCCCCTACTGCATGCTGGACATGCCGGCCAATGGTACGGGGGGGGGCAGGGACTGCGCCCCCACCTCCTCCAGCTCCCGCTTCCCTGCTCGGCCGGTGCCCCTCACTCCCGACCCGCAGCCCCTGCTAGCCTAGACCTGCCCCCCCAGCTCTGCCGGTGCCCCTCACTCCCGACCCGCAGCCCCTGCTAGCCCAGCCCTGCCCCCCCAGCTCTGCCGGTGCCCCTCACTCCCGACCCACAGCCCCTGCTAGCCCAGCCCTGCCCCCACCCAGCTCTGCCGGTGCCCCTCACTCCCGACCCGCAGCCCCCTGCTAGCCCAGTCCTGCCCCCCAGCTCTGCCAGTGCCCCTCACTCCCGATCCGCAGCCCCTGCTAACCCAGCCCTGCCCCCCCCAGCTCTGCCGGTGCCCCTCACTCCCAACCCGCAGCCCCTGCTAGCCCAGTCCCGGGCTGCCCCCCAGCTCCGGCGGGGCAGTAGGTGGGGGCAGAGTAGGCCGGCAGGCGCCCGTGGTGACCGTGGGTCTCCTTTTGTGGGCAGAGATCATCCGGAAGGTGGAGAAGCCACCCCCGCTGTGCCGCCCGTCGGTCTCGGTGGACCAGGCCCCACTCGAGTGCATCCAGCTGATGAAGCAGTGCTGGAGCGAGCATCCCGAGCGGCGGCCGACCATCAACCAGATCTTTGACCAGGTAGCGGGGGGGGGGTGGGGGCCCGGCCCTGTGGGGGGGCGCTGGAGCCAGCCCAGCAGGTTAGGGGCATAAAGGCGGGTGCCGGAGCTGGCCCTGTCCACCAGGGACAGAGCTGATTGGAGTGGGGGAGTGTAGACGCTTGAGGCAACAGGGAGCTGGGACGCTGGAAACAGGAGACATTTCAGAGCAGGGGTGCCGGAGCCGGCAGGAATTGGGGATGTTGGAGCCAGAGTCGACAGGGAGTGGGGATGCCGGAGCCGGTGGGAAGTGGGGATGTTGGAGCCAGAGTCGACAGGGAGTGGGGATGCCGGAGCCGGCGGGAAGTGGGGATGTTGGAGCCAGAGTCGACAGGGAGTGGGGATGCTGGAGCCGGCGGGAGGTGGGGATGTTGGAGCCAGAGTCGACAGGGAGTGGGGATGCCGGAGCCGGTGGGAAGTGGGGATGTTGGAGCCAGAGTCGACAGGCAGTGGGGGATGCCGGAGCCGGTGGGAAGTGGGGATGTTGGAGCCAGAGTCGATAGGGAGTGGGGATGCCGGAGCCGGCGGGAAGTGGGGATGTTGGAGCCAGAGTCGACAGGCAGTGGGGGATGCCGGAGCCGGCGGGAAGTGGGGATGTTGGAGCCAGAGTCGACAGGCAGTGGGGGATGCCGGAGCCGGTGGGAAGTGGGGATGTTGGAGCCAGAGTCGATAGGGAGTGGGGATGCTGGAGCCGGCAGGAAGTGGGGATGTTGGAGCCAGAGTCGACAGGGAGTGGGGATGCCGGAGCCGGCGGGAAGTGGGGATGTTGGAGCCAGAGTCGACAGGGAGTGGGGATGCTGGAGCCGGCGGGAGGTGGGGATGTTGGAGCCAGAGTCGACAGGGAGTGGGGATGCCGGAGCCGGTGGGAAGTGGGGATGTTGGAGCCAGAGTCGACAGGCAGTGGGGGATGCCGGAGCCGGTGGGAAGTGGGGATGTTGGAGCCAGAGTCGATAGGGAGTGGGGATGCTGGAGCCGGCGGGAAGTGGGGATGTTGGAGCCAGAGTTGACAGGGAGTGGGGACAGCCGGAGCCGGCGGGAAGTGGGGATGTTGGAGCCAGAGTTGACAGGGAGTGGGGATGCCGGAGCCAGCGGGAAGTGGGGATGTTGGAGCCAGAGTCGACAGGGAGTGGGGATGCCGGAGCCGGCAGGAAGTGGGGATGTTGGAGCCAGAGTCGACAGGGAGTGGGGATGCTGGAGCCGGCGGGAAGTGGGGATGTTGGAGCCAGAGTCGACAGGGAGTGGGGATGCCGGAGCTGGTGGGAAGTGGGGATGTTGGAGCCAGAGTCGACAGGCAGTGGGGGATGCCGGAGCCGGCGGGAAGTGGGGATGTTGGAGCCAGAGTCGACAGGCAGTGGGGGATGCCGGAGCCGGTGGGAAGTGGGGATGTTGGAGCCAGAGTCGATAGGGAGTGGGGATGCTGGAGCCGGCAGGAAGTGGGGATGTTGGAGCCAGAGTTGACAGGGAGTGGGGATGCCGGAGCCGGTGGGAAGTGGGGATGTTGGAGCCAGAGTTGACAGGGAGTGGGGATGCCGGAGCCAGAGTCGACAGGGAGTGGGGATGCCGGAGCCGGTGGGAAGTGGGGATGTTGGAGCCAGAGTTGACAGGGAGTGGGGATACTGGAGCAGGTGCCTGGAGAAGGAGCAGAGATGCCAGAGCCATTGGGGGGGCGCCGGAGCCAGGCGGGAGGTGTCTCTCTCACGCCTCCCCCACCCCGCAGTTCAAGAACATCAACAAGGGCCGGAAGACCAACATCATCGACTCCATGCTGCGCATGCTGGAGCAGTACTCCAGCAACCTGGAGGACCTGATCCGGGAGCGGACGGAGGAGCTGGAGATCGAGAAGCAGAAGACGGACAAGCTGCTCACCCAGATGCTGCCGCCGTAAGTCCCAGCCGCGGGGGCGGGGCGCCCGGAGCCGCACGGGACCGACGCCGGTCACCGTGAGCCTTAGCAGGATGCTGGGGTAGCCATGTCCCTGGGGGGGCCGTACACCAGCCAGCCCCCCAAGTCCTCCCAGCGGCCGGCACCTGACCGGACACTCCCAAAATCCCCAGGCCGGCGGTGCCCAGAGAAACAATGTGGGGTGCGGCTACTGGGTTCTACCGGAGACAGGAGACCGGTGGAGGAGGCTCTCGGGGGAATGGGGGGTTGGGGTCCGTCCCAGCCCCACTGATGCCCTCTGGTGGCTCAGGTTGGTGGCGCAGGCTCTGGGGAGGTTGGGGGGGTTGGGGGTCCGTCCCAGCCCCACTGACGCCCCCTGGTGGCGCAGGTCGGTGGCGCAGGCTCTGGGAGGGTTGGGGGGGTTGGGGTCCATCCCAGCCCCACTGACGCCCCCTGGTGGCGCAGGTCGGTGGCGCAGGCTCTGCGGAGGCGGTGGGGGGAATGCGGGGTCGGGGTCCATCCCAGCCCCGCTGACGCCCCCTGGTGGCGCAGGTCGGTGGCGCAGGCGGTGGGGGGAATGCGGGGTCGGGGTCCATCCCAGCCCCGCTGACGCCCCCTGGTGGCGCAGGTCGGTGGCGCAGGCTCTGAAGATGGGGACCCCGGTGGAGCCCCGAGTACTTCGAGGAGGTGACGCTCTACTTCAGCGACATCGTGGGCTTCACCACCATCTCGGCCATGAGCGAGCCCATCGAGGTGGTAGATCTGCTCAACGACCTCTACACCCTCTTCGACGCCATCATCGGCTCCCACGACGTCTACAAGGTGCCGCCTCCCCCCCTCCCCTGGCCTGGGGGGGCGGGGCCAGGGCCTGGGGGGCAGGCGGGGAATTGACAAAGGGGAAGATCTTGACACAGGGGCAATTGGGGGCGGCAGCGGCTGGCGGGGACAGGGGGCAAGGATCCGAGGGGCAAGGGTGGGGGGCCCAGCCAGGGGGGGAGCAGAGATTTGGGGGGCAGGGACTCTTGCTCTGGAGGTGGGGCTCCCCCTCTGACCCTGCCCCCCCCCCCGGCAGGTGGAGACCATCGGAGACGCCTACATGGTCGCCTCGGGGCTGCCTCACCGGAACGGGAACCGGCACGCGGGCGAAATCGCCAACATGTCGCTCGACATCCTGAGCGCCGTCGGCTCCTTCCGCATGCGCCACATGCCCGACGTGCCCGTCCGCATCCGCATCGGCCTGCACTCCGGTACGGCATGGGCCGGGGGGGGGGGGGCTGGCCACGCCCCCTCCGGATGCCCCCTGAGCCCTGGCCACGCCCCCTTTCCCATGACCACGCCCCCTTTCCCATGGCCACGCTCCTCCGTGTGCCTCCTGGGCATTGGCCACGCCCCCTCCTCTATGGCCACGCCTCCTCTGCGTACCTCCACCCCCTGAGCCATGACCACGCCCCCTCAGTGTGCCTCCCTGAGCCTTGGCCACGCCCCCTGGCCACGCCCCCTCCGCACGCTTCCTGAACCGTGACCTCGTCCCCTCGGTGTGGCTCTGCTTCTTTAGCCATGGACACAGGCCCCTCCATGTGCCTCGCTGAGTCCTGGCCCACGCCCTCTCCCCTATGGCCACGCCCCCTCCGGGCGCCTCCTGAGCCTTGGCCACGCCCCGTCTGCCATGGCCACGCCCACTGTGTGTCTTCACCACTTGAGCCATGGCCACGCCCTCTCCTCCATGGCCACGGCCCCTTGGTGTGGCTCCTGAGCCATGGCCACGCCCCCTCTGTGTGCCTCTGCTCACTGCCTCGTGGCCGCGCCCCCTGCCTCATGGCCACGCCCCCTCTGCGTGCCTCCACCTCTTCATGATGGCTGTGCCCCTTAGTCCTCTGCCCCACTTGTGGCCCGGCCTTGCCCCCATCTGGAGTGGTAGCATAATGGGGTCCTTCATTTTCCCCCCCTCCAGGGGCCCCCTCCCCACCCCCACCCCGGAGAAGTTTTGGTGTCAGCAGTGGGATCCCGGTACTTCCCCTGGGGTTTACTTGACCAAGTGTGGTGGGGAATCAGGGCTGCGGGGCTCCCCCCAACAACCTCCCTGTTGGATTGGGGCTCGCTGGGGCCTCCCCCAGAGCAGTGGGGTTCGGAGATAACTCCCCACTGAGATGCAGGGGGCACCTCCCCCACCCCGGTCAGAGCAATGGGTTCAGGCTCTCTGCAATCTCAGGCAGCGTTGCTGTGTCAGTCACGCCCAGGCCGGCGCCCTGTCTGTCCGTCCATCCGTCCATCCCCCCCGTAACCCGTCTCCCCACAGGGCCCTGCGTGGCTGGTGTCGTGGGACTCACCATGCCCCGGTACTGCCTCTTCGGGGACACCGTCAACACCGCCTCCCGCATGGAGTCCACCGGCCTGCGTGAGTCCCGTCCCCCCTCCCCCTCGTAAGGCCCGGGGCAGCGCCGGGGAGGGCGGGAGAGAATCTCCCAGGGTAGCAGCCAGGGCTGTTTGTACGAGGGGGGTGGGCAGAGCAGAGGGTGGGGATTTTGTCTGCGGATTAGGGGTGCTCACCCCCCCCCATGTCCCTGGTGCCCCCCCGCAGCTTACCGGATCCACGTGAACATCCGCACGGTCACCATCCTGCACTCGCTGAATGAGGGATTCAAACTGGACGTTCGAGGCAAGACGGAGCTCAAGGTAACGGCGCCCCTCACTCCCGCCCCACAGCCCCCTTCTGGCCCAGCCCTGCCCCCCTCAGCACTGCCGGTGCCCCTCACTCCCAACCCGCAGCCCCCGCTAGCCCGGCCCTGCCCCCCCAGCTCTGCCGGTGCCCCTCACTCCCGACCCACAGCCCCTGCTAGCCCAGCCCTGCCCCCCCCAGCTCTGCCAGTGCCCCTCACTCCCGACCCACAGCCCCTGCTAGCCCAGCCCTGCCCCCCCCAGCTCTGCCAGTGCCCCTCACTCCCGACCCGCAGCCCCCGCTAGCCCGGCCCTGCCCCCCCAGCTCTGCCGGTGCCCCTCACTCCCGACCCGCAGCCCCTGCCAGCCCAGTCCTGCCCCCCCAGCTCTGCCGGTGCCCCTCACTCCTGACCCGCAGCCCCTGCCAGCCCAGCCCTGCCCCCCCCACTGTGCCGGTGCCCCTCACTCCCGCCCCACAGCCCCCTTCTGGCCCAGTCCTGCCCCCCCCCAGCCCTGCCGGTGCCCCTCACTCCCAACCCGCAGCCCCCGCTAGCCCGGCCCTGCCCCCCGCCCCAGCTCTGCCGGTGCCCCTCACTCCCGACCCACAGCCCCTGCCAGCCCAGACCTGCTCCCCCCAGCTCTGCCGGTGCCCCTCACTCCCAACCCGCAGCCCCTGCTAGCCCAGTCCTGCCCCCCCACTGTGCCGGTGCCCCTCACTCCCGACCCGCAGCCCCCACCACTCCAGCTCTGGGCTCACAGTCTCTCGCTCTCTGCCTTGCCCTAGGGCAAAGGCATCGAAGACACCTACTGGCTGGTGGGACGAGACGGATTCAACAAACCCATCCCCACGCCCCCCGACCTGCAGCCGGGGTAAGAGCCTCATGGGCCTGGAGCCCCCTCTGACCTCCGCGGGCGGATGGGAGGGGCAGGACGGGATGGGGCGGGTGGTCCTGAGGCCACCCTGAGGGAGATGGGAGGGGACACCTGGAAAGAAGCGAAGTGGGAAGGAGCTGAGATCCAGGACTCCTGGGTTCTCTCCCCGGCTCTGGATGGGGAGTGGGGGCTGGTGGGTTAGAGCAGGGGGGGCTGGGAGCCAGGACTCCTGGGTTCTCTCCTCGGCTCTGGGAGGGGAGTGGGGGCTGGTGGGTTAGAGCAGGGGGCCTCGGAGCCCGGACTCCTGGGTTCTCTCCCCAGCTCTGGGAGGGGAGTGGGGGCTATTGGTTAGAGCAGGGCAGGACTCACTCTGCGCCCCCCCCCCTTCAGGGCGAGTAACCATGGCATCAGCCTGGACGAGATCCCCGAGGACCGGCGGAAGAAGCTGGAGAAAGCCAGGCAGAACAAGTAGCGAGGGAGGCTGGCGAGCGGGAGGCCGAGCTGGGAGAAGGTGAGGCCAGGGCTGGGGGACAGAGGAGCAACTCGGCAAGGCCAAGCCATGCTGGGAGCCAGGGGCACCTGCCATGTCCCTCCTGGCCCCACCCCCGGGAGGCGGGGCTATCCTGGGCACCTCCCCCTTTGACATGCCATCCGTGGCAGCCAGCTCCTCTTTCCCCGGGAGCAAATCCCTGACCACCACCGCCCCCCGCCCATCTCAGTCAGGTCCAGAAACCACAGATATATGCAAATTAGCACTGTCTCATTTACATATTTGATTGATATGCACCGGATCATTTGCATAACTCCACCGTATCGTTCCTTCACCCTCCCTCCGAATTTCCCCTCCAGCAACCCCCCACCCCGCCCTGATCACAGAGCCCCCGCCGGGAGCCCGGTTCCGCACCCTCCCATGGCCTGACCCATAACCATAGAGATGGGGCTAGAATGCCTGAGACGGTAGCACCGCTCTAGCCACAAGCTACTCTGCTCTATGGTCGTGGGTGTCCTACGGGTTGCCGCCACCGAGGTCATCCCAATGCTCTATTCCATGTAGAGTCCTCCAACTCTCCTTAACCATAGAGACGGGGGTCCAGAGCAGCCAGCTACATACAGCCGCTCTGCCCACCCTACTGCCCATTGCCCTGGCCCTAGCTCTATGGTCGTGGGCGGGCACAATGGTTACCCTAGGGCTTTATTGCATTTAGAGACCTCCAGCTCCCTCTAGCCATAGAGATGTGGCCTAGAGTGCCTCCCCAATAAAAGCAGGAGTGGGGGGTGGAGCTGGGGGAGACCGAGTGGCTCTGATGTGACTAATTCTGCCTTCCCTCGCGCCCCCCCCCCTTTATCCAGATCCGTGGCCAACACCACCTGACGCTTCCCGGCCAGTCCCTGTGGACCTTGCTGTCGTGGGATAGACTCAAATTGCTCCCCCCCCCTCGCCCCCATCACGCCCTGCGGAAGGAAGATGGGTCGGGTCGGGCTGGGCGGGCCACTCGCGCCGGTCACCAGAAATGGACTTGTCTTTTCGTGCGCTGGTCCCGCCTCCCCAGGTGCATTGTGGGACTGTGGCCCTCACCTAGGAATCGCTGTTCGCTTTGTAGCTGAAGAGCCAGGTGCATTTTGGGACTTTGGCCCACCTGGGAACTTCCATGCACCTCCTACTACAAAGCCAGGTGCATTATGGGACTTCAGCCAACCTGGGAACTTCTGTGCACTTCCTACTACAGAGCCAGGTGCATCATGGGACTTTGGCCAACCTGGGAACTTCCATGCACCTCCGACTACAAAGCCAGGTGCATTATGGGACTTTGGCCAACCTGGGATCTGCCATTCCCCTCCATCCAAGGACCCCCAGGAGCATCATGGGACTTCAGCCAACTTGGGAACTTCCATGCACTTCCTACTACAAAGCCAGGTGCATTATGAGACTTTGGCCAACCTGGGAACTTCTGTGCACTTCCTACTATAGAGCCAGGTGCATCATGGGACTTTGGCCAACCTGGGAACTTCCATGCACCTCCGACTACAAAGCCAGGTGCATTATGGGACTTTGGCCAACCTGGGATCTGCCGTTCCCCTCCATCCAAGGACCCCCAGGAGCATCATGGGACTTCAGCCAACTTGGGAACTTCCATGCACTTCCTACTACAAAGCCAGGTGCATTATGAGACTTTGGCCAACCTGGGAACTTCTGTGCACTTCCTACTATAGAGCCAGGTGCATCATGGGACTTTGGCCAACCTGGGAACTTCCATGCACCTCCGACTACAAAGCCAGGTGCATTATGGGACTTCGGCCATCCAAGGATCTGCCGTTCCCCTCCAACCAAGGACCCCAGGTGCATCATGGGACTTCAGCCAACCTGGGAATTCACGTTCATTCCTGTAAGGGGCAGTGTCCCTTGGGACCTGCCGTTCTCCCACATTTCTTCAGGGGTTCAGACTGTACCACTGCGAGGAGACAGGGGTGGCTGGGTGATTTGTTCAGACCCTAATTGCTTTCTGCAGAGAACCCTGGACAGACGAGACTGGGGGAAAGGAGCGACGCCCCCATGGGGTTACCGCAGTTTGCTGGCTGAGTGCCGGGGGATTAGCTCCCTCTAGGGGTAGTGAAGGGAACAACGTTCTGCTCCCTCCTCGCTAACAGATGTTTTGAGGGGGGCTGGAGGTCCTGGGTTCGGTTCCCGCTCAAGGCCATGCAGGCTGTATGCATGAGGCTTCCCTATCCAGCACTGTAATATTTGGGCTCCCATCAAGCCCCAGAGGACAGGGAATGGGGCAGGGGCCTCTCCCCTCTAGGGGGCGCCTGCTCCCACCCGGCCCCACGGCAGGGACTGGCTGGCTCAGGGGGGCGGGGAATGGGGCCCGGGGCCTTTCCCCTCTAGGGGGTGCCAGCTCCCATCCGGCCCCAGGGCAGCGACTGGCTGGCTCAGGGGGGGCGGGGAATGGGGCACGGGGCCTGTCCCCTCTAGGGGGCGCCGGCTCCCACCCGGCCCCAGGGCAGGGACTGGCTGGCTCAGGGGGGCGGGGAATGGGGCACCGGGGCTTTTTCACATCTTCAGGATGGGAGAAGGCGATTGAGTCAAGTGGGCTGGGAGTGAATCCGTCTGGGGCCAGGGCTGGATCCATCCGGTAACACCGAAATCTACCGTCTCCTCGTGGCTTGAGTTTCGCTCGCCGGCCACGCGCCGCCCCCTGCAGGGGGTTAAAACCACAGACCTCGCAACCCGGACGTGCCCATCGGACCCACCCGGGATTGTCTCCTCATGCAACACGCAAACGGTGCCCAAGAGGAAAGGGGGGGATCACGGCAGAGCAGCTGTCCTGGGGGACGGGGTCCCACCCCCCAACTGGACTTTTCTTTACCCACCTGGCGTTTCAGGGGTTAACACAACAACATCTTACACACACGCAATACACACAGCTGGCCACTAGATGGCAGCCAACCCCTCACTTCCCAATCGTTATCATAGACTCATAGAATCTCAGGGTTGGAAGGGACCTCAGGAGGTTCTAGTCCAACCCCCTGCTCAAAGCAGGACCAACCCCAACTAGATCATCCCAGCCAGGGCTTTGTCAAGCCTGACCTTAAAAACCTCTAAGGAAGGAGATTCCACCACCTCCCTAGGGAACCCATTCCAGTGCTTCACCACCCTACTAGTGACATAGTGTTTCCTAATATCCAACCTAAACCTCCCCCTCTGCAACCTGAGACCATTACTCCTTGTTCTGTCATCTTCTACCACTGAGAACAGTCTGGATCCATCCTCTTTGGATCCCCCCTTCAGGTAGTTGAAAGCAGCTATCAAATCCCCCCTCACTCTTCTCTTCTGCAGGCTAAACAATCTCAGTTCCCTCAGCCTCTCCTCATAAGTCATGTGCTCCAGCCCCCTAATCATTTTTGTTGCCCTCCGCTGGACTCTTTCCAATTTAGCCACATCCTTCTTGTAGTGTGGGGTCCAAAACTGGACACAGTACTCCAAATGAGGCCTCACCAGTGCCCAATAGAGGGGAATGATCACGTCCCTCGATCTGCTGGAAATGCCCCTACTTATACAGCCCAAAATGCCGTTAGCCTTCTTGGCAACAAGGACACACTGTTGACTCATATTCAGCGTCTCGTCCACTGTAACCCCCAGGTCCTTTTACCACCCCATGGCTCTGACAGGTGGCAGTGTGAATTTAAAGGGCGCAATCGGTTGGGACAAGTTACCGAGCGTCGTGGGGGGAGTACGCCGTCCTGGGCAAGTTTTGAGTCAAGATTGGGTATGTTTTGAAAGCGTTTCTCTAGCACAAAGAGGGGTTATTTCGGGGCAGGGCTTTGACCTGTGTTCTCCAGGAGGTCAACCGACCTGAGCAAAATGTCCCGGCTGGCCTTGGAATCGATGAAAAAAATCGTTTTTGGCCCTTTGTTTTACTGCTTTGGGATGGGTAAAGGGGGCCTTCAAGGTTTGGTTTCTAATATATATATATATTAATCTGGGTGCCGGGGGGGTTAGCTCCCTCTAGGGGCAGGGAGGGGAACGACGTTCCACTCACTCCGTGTTACACAGCTGCTTTGTGGGGCCGTTCGGGTCCTGCCCCCCGGCCATGGGGGCTGAACGCATGTGGCTCCCCCCACCCCTCCACTGTTTTTTGCTTGGAATAGCAAGTCTTCGGCGTTCTCAGCCGTGCCGAATCTTTAGCCGGGATGACTTTTCTCCCCGCTGCTTGTTGGTTGTTTGAGCGAAATAGCCGGCCCCCACAGCCACGCCCCCCCCGCAGAAATGGTTGGAAATGCCCTCGCCTCGTGGCCAGGTTTCCCCTTGGCGGGGTCCTAACCCGCCCGCATCGGTAGTCAGCCACAAGGTCATGGGCAAAACCGGGCCCAAAATAATGGCAATATGCCCGACCTTGAGGGCCGAGGATCGGATCCAGTGACCTGGCTGGTTAATATTTGTCTGTGGACAAAAAATATAGTCATCAAGGGCTAGCAGCCGATTGGCTAGGTTCTTCCACGTGGGTTTTTGTCGGTGCTTGACAGACTTGGTCAATATTGATCCACAAATACCCCCCGTCCCCCCCACCAACCCACCAACCAACTCCCCTCCCGTAAAACCCATCCAGAGGTGGAGGCCAAGCGGCCGTTGTACTCGGTCAACATTTACTTGCAGTGGGACTGATTTCTTAAAGGGGTGGCCGCCAACCAGCCATATGTAACGGTCACTATTTGCCTGCAGACAGCAAAAACTCTTAAAGGGATGGCCTCTTGCTCAGCCGCCCGACCTGTGTTTCGTGGGGGGGGGGGGGGGGGTCCTTGATAGACTTGGTGAATCTGCAGACAAAATAAAATCTTAAAGGGATGGCCTCTGAGCGGCCATTAGGTGTCTCATGTAACCTGGTCAGGATGTGTCTGCAGGGGGGGGGGGGGGGAAACATATTTCTTAAAGGGATGGTCATTTTTTAATCTGTAGATTTGTTTTTCCTTAAAGGGGTGGCCTGAGACTAGCCACGTTTGTCTATGTTGCATCTTTCATGGTGGTTCGATTTACTTGGAAGATATTTGTCTGCAGACCAAAAAAAACTTTCCTGGGGTGGGCGGGGGCTGTCTCTTAAAGGGATGGCCTGTGAGCGGCCATCTTTTAAAGAGGTGGCCTGTGAACGGCCATCTCTTAAAGGGGTGGCCTGTGCACGGCCGTCTTTCTCTAACCTGCATTTCTGATGACACTCGATGTGCTTGGTAAATATTTGTCTGTAGACCAAAAAAAAAAAGTTTCTTAAAGGGGTGGCCTGTGAACGGCCATCTCTTAAAGGGGTGGCCTGTGCACGGCCATCTTTCTCTAACCTGCATTTCTGATGACACTCGATGTGCTTGGTAAATATTTGTCTGTAGACCAAAAAAAAAAAAGTTTCTTAAAGGGGTGGCCTGTGAACGGCCATCTCTTAAAGGGGTGGCCTGTGCACGGCCATCTTTCTCTAACCTGCATTTCTGATGACACTTGATGTGCTTGGTAAATATTTGTCTGTAGACCAAAAAAAAAAATTGTTCTTAAAGGGATGCGTTGCGATCGGCCGTGTCTTAAAGGCCCGGGACGCTCATATCTGATTGTCTATCATTTTTCATAGACTTGTGTACAAATTGTACTATTTTTTTTTGCAATGGCTTTTGGGTGTGTCTTGGGGGGAGGGAAGCGGCCGCGGTGGCGAGGGAAGGGCAGGGGACTATATATATATATATAATGTGTCGGGGGAGGAGATGAACTAGACACCTCACGACTGGGGTCGTGAATGACTGTATGTGACCATGTAAATAAAGGGTCAGGCTAGAGAATTCCAGGCAAGTCCTTCCTTGGGGGGAGCCGTCCTCACCACGTTGGGCTGACCCTGAGTCTGACCCAGGCCAGAGCCTGGCCCTGTGATGGAGCTTGAGAACATCATCCCCCTTTTCATGAGGGGTAAACTGAGGCACAGTGAGCACAGGAGACTTATGCCTATTGCCTATGGTCAATAAGAACCCAGGAGTCCTGGCTCCCAGCCCACCCCTGCTCTAACCCACCAGCCCCCACTCCCCTCCCAGAGCTGGGGAGAGAACCCAGGAGTCCTGGCTCCCAGCCTCCCCTGCTCTAACCACCAGCCCCCACTCCCCTCCCAGAGCTGGGGAGAGAACCCAGGAGTCCTGGCTCCCAGCCCCCCCTGCTCTAACCCACCAGCCCCCACTCCCCTCCCGGAGCTGGGGAGAGAACCCAGGAGTCCTGGCTCCCAGCCCTCCCCCAGCCCTGCTCTAAACTACTAGACAGAATCAGCCGTTCGGAGTGGAACCCGTCTGTGGTTTATTGCGCCCGGGACAGGATCGCAGGGACAGGGTTGCCAGCGGCCGCACGGGGCCCGGCCCTGGGGCTCGCCGGTCGAGCTCAGATGGACGTGCTGTTCTCGATTTGGTGGGGATCCAGGTAGTGGTAGGGGATGGGCAGGGACTTGTTCCTCTCTTGGATCTCCTGGGAGATCTGGGCCAGGCGCCCCTGGAAGGCTGCGATCAGCCGCTTGGGCTCCGCCTCCGTGAAGTGCTCGTCGGGGTACGTGCCCAGGGATCTCTGCAAGGGAACGGGAGAGCGGTGAGGGGCAGCATGGAGGGGCTCCTTCGCCCGGCGCCGAGATGCGGCCACCTCTGGGGCGGGGCGGCTGGTTACACAGGGACCCCTCGCCCGGCGCTGAGATGCGGCCACCTCTGGGGTGGGGCGGCTGGTTACACGGGGACCCCTCGCCCGGCGCTGAGATGCAGCCACCTCTGGGGCGGGGCGGCTGGTTATCCAGGGACCCCTCGCCCGGCGCTGAGATGCAGCCACCTCTGGGGTGGGGCGGCTGGTTACACAGGACCCCTTGCCCGGCGCTGAGATGCAGCCACCTCTGGGGTGGGGCGGCTGGTTACACAGGGACCCCTCGCCTGGCGCTGAGATGCAGCCACCTCTGGGGTGGGGCAGCTGGTTATAGAGGGACCCCTCACATGCCCTGGAGCATGGGGCAGGTGTGTAGCAACACTGGGAAGCGTTCAGGCCAGGGAGGGAAGGAGGCTCCTGTGGCCGGTTGAAACAACACGCTGGAATTTATGGGCGTTTGACCGAAATCCCCCAAAGTGCAGCTGGGCCGGGACACCGGGGTTCATGCCCCGGCTCGTGGGAAACGTCAGCGGGTCCTTTATTGTTACCACAAGGAGGGGATGAACGCAGCCGAACGGCTCATTAAAGAGACACCCCCAGCCTCAGCCCAGCGCCCCCTAGCGCTGCCCTGGGGCCAGCCCTGCCTGCCAGGGGAGAGCGCCCCCTGCTGAGCCCACCCGCCCCGCTCCCTGCCCCACAGCGCCCCCTAGTGCTGCCCTGGGGCCACCCCTGCCTGCCAGGGGGAGCGCGCCCCCTGCTGAGCCCCCCCGCCCCGCTCCCTGCCCCACAGAGCCCCTAGCGCTGCCCTGGGGCCAGCCCTGCCTGCCAGGGGAGAGCTCCCCCTGCTGACTCCGCCCCGCTCCCTGCCCCACAGCGCCCCCTAGTGCTGCCCTGGGGCCAGCCCTGCCTGCCAGGGGAGAGCGCCCCCTGCTGAGCCCCCCCGCCCCGCTCCCTGCCCCACAGCGCCCCCTAGTGCTGCCCTGGGGCCAGCCCTGCCTGCCAGGGGAGAGCACCCCCTGCTGAGCCCCCCCGCCCCGCTCCCTGCCCCACAGCGCCCCCTAGCGCTGCCCTGGGGTCAGCCCTGCCTGCCAGGGGAGAGCTCCCCCTGCTGACTCTGCCCTGCCCCCTGCCCCACAGCGCCCCCTAGTGCTACCCTGGGGCCAGCCCTCCCTGCCAGGGGAGAGCGCCCCCTGCTGAGCCCCCCCGCCCCGCTCCCTGCCCCACAGCGCCCCCTAGTGCTGCCCTGGGGCCAGCCCTGCCTGCCAGGGGAGAGCGCCCCCTGCGGAGCCCCCCCGCCCCGCTCCCTGCCCCACAGCGCCCCCTAGTGCTGCCCTGGGGCCAGCCCTGCCTGCCAGGGGAGAGCACCCCCTGCTGAGCCCCCCCGCCCCGCTCCCTGCCCCACAGCGCCCCCTAGCGCTGCCCTGGGGTCAGCCCTGCCTGCCAGGGGAGAGCTCCCCCTGCTGACTCTGCCCTGCCCCCTGCCCCACAGCGCCCCCTAGTGCTACCCTGGGGCCAGCCCTCCCTGCCAGGGGAGAGCGCCCCCTGCTGAGCCCCCCCGCCCCGCTCCCTGCCCCACAGCGCCCCCTAGTGCTGCCCTGGGGCCAGCCCTGCCTGCCAGGGGAGAGCGCCCCCTGCGGAGCCCCCCCGCCCCGCTCCCTGCCCCACAGCGCCCCCTAGTGCTGCCCTGGGGCCAGCCCTGCCTGCCAGGGGAGAGCACCCCCTGCTGAGCCCCCCCGCCCCGCTCCCTGCCCCACAGCGCCCCCTAGCGCTGCCCTGGGGTCAGCCCTGCCTGCCAGGGGAGAGCTCCCCCTGCTGACTCTGCCCTGCCCCCTGCCCCACAGCGCCCCCTAGTGCTACCCTGGGGCCAGCCCTCCCTGCCAGGGGAGAGCGCCCCCTGCTGACTCTGCCCCGCTCCCTGCCCCACAGCGCCCCCTAGCACTGCCCTGGGGCCAGCCCTGCCTGCCAGGGGAGAGCGCCCCCTGCGGAGCCCCCCTGCCCCGCTCCCTGCCCCACAGCGCCCCCTAGCGCCCGTGTCCTCACCGAGTCCCTCGGCTCGTGGCAGAGGATCCAGAAGGTGAAGATGGCGATGCTGGTGCTGTTGACCTCCGGGATGGTGTCCAAGTAGCTCTCCAGGGAGGTGGTGCCCTTGGTCTGGGGCGGGGGGTTCCTCATGGTGGACGGGAAGTTGGGCATCCAAGCGCCAAGGTCGTACTGCGGCCCAGAGAGACCCCCGCAGTCAGAGCAGCCGGGGATCCCCCAAGCCCAGCCGGGGATCCCCCCAAGCCCAGCCAGGGATCCCCTCCACACCCAGCCCAGGGGGCCCCAGCACAAGGAAGGTCTGGCTCAGCCAAGAGACCTGGGCACCCGGGGCTTGGTCACAGTCTCACCCACGGGCAGTGGGTGGGAGAATCAAGGGGGGATGGGGGAGGGGTGCTGAGTGCGGCAGTGGGGGAGGGTCCTGGGGGGCTGGGGCAGGGTCCTGAGGTGTCCGGGGTCTCACTGGGGTTGGGTGCTGGGTGGGGGATTGGCTGCTAGAGCAGGGTCCTGGGGATTGCGGTGTCAGTGGGGTGGGGGTGTCAGTGGCCGGTCCCCAGGGCCCTGTGGGGGGCAGGGTGGGGGTGTCGGTGGCTGGTCCCCAGGGCCCTGTGGGGAGCAGGGTGGGGGTGTCGGTGGCCGGATCCCAAGGCCTGTGGGGGGCAGGGTGGGGGTGTCAGTGGCCGGTCCCCAGGGCCCTGTGGGGGGCAGGGTGGGGGTGTCGGTGGCCGGATCCCAAGGCCTGTGGGGGGCAGGGTGGGGGTGTCGGTGGCCAGATCCCAGGGCCCTGTGGGGGGCAGGGTGGGGGTGTCGGTGGCCGGATCCCAGGGCCCTGTGGGGGGCAGGGTGGGGGTGTCGGTGGCCGGATCCCAGGGCCCTGTGGGGGGCAGGGTGGGGGTGTCGGTGGCTGGACCCCAAGGCCTGTGGGGGGCAGGGTGGGGGTGTCGGTGGCTGGTCCCCAGGGCCCTGTGGGGAGCAGGGTGGGGGTGTCGGTGGCTGGACCCCAGGGCCCTGTGGGGAGCAGGGTGGGGGTGTCGGTGGCTGGTCCCCAGGGCCCTGTGGGGAGCAGGGTGGGGGTGTCGGTGGCTGGTCCCCAGGGCCCTGTGGGGGGCAGGGTGGGGGTATCGGTGGCTGGTCCCCAGGGCCCTGTGGGGGGCAGGGTGGGGGTGTCGGTGGCCGGACCCCAGGGCCCTGTGAGGGGCAGGGTGGGGGTGTCGGTGGCCGGACCCCAGGGCCCTGTGGGGAGCAGGGTGGGGGTGTCGGTGGCCGGACCCCAGGGCCCTGTGGGGGGCAGGGTGGGGGTGTCGGTGGCTGGACCCCAGGGCCCTGTGGGGAGCAGGGTGGGGGTGTCAGTGGCTGGTCCCCAAGGCCTGTGGGGAGCAGGGTGGGGGTGTCGGTGGCTGGTCCCCAGGGCCCTGTGGGGAGCAGGGTGGGGGTGTCGGTGGCTGGACCCCAGGGCCCTGTGGGGAGCAGGGTGGGGGTGTCGGTGGCCGGATCCCAGGGCCCTGTGGGGAGCAGGGTGGGGGTGTCGGTGGCCGGATCCCAAGGCCTGTGGGGAGCAGGGTGGGGGTGTCGGTGGCTGGTCCCCAGGGCCCTGTGGGGGGCAGGGTGGGGGTGTCGGTGGCCAGATCCCAGGGCCCTGTGGGGGGCAGGGTGGGGGTGTCGGTGGCCGGATCCCAGGGCCCTGTGGGGGGCAGGGTGGGGGTGTCGGTGGCCGGATCCCAGGGCCCTGTGGGGGGCAGGGTGGGGGTGTCGGTGGCTGGACCCCAAGGCCTGTGGGGGGCAGGGTGGGGGTGTCGGTGGCTGGTCCCCAGGGCCCTGTGGGGAGCAGGGTGGGGGTGTCGGTGGCTGGTCCCCAGGGCCCTGTGGGGAGCAGGGTGGGGGTGTCGGTGGCTGGTCCCCAGGGCCCTGTGGGGAGCAGGGTGGGGGTGTCGGTGGCTGGTCCCCAGGGCCCTGTGGGGGGCAGGGTGGGGGTATCGGTGGCCGGTCCCCAGGGCCCTGTGGGGGGCAGGGTGGGGGTGTCGGTGGCCGGACCCCAGGGCCCTGTGAGGGGCAGGGTGGGGGTGTCGGTGGCCGGACCCCAGGGCCCTGTGGGGAGCAGGGTGGGGGTGTCGGTGGCCGGACCCCAGGGCCCTGTGGGGGGCAGGGTGGGGGTGTCGGTGGCCGGACCCCAGGGCCCTGTGGGGAGCAGGGTGGGGGTGTCAGTGGCTGGTCCCCAAGGCCTGTGGGGAGCAGGGTGGGGGTGTCGGTGGCTGGTCCCCAGGGCCCTGTGGGGAGCAGGGTGGGGGTGTCGGTGGCTGGACCCCAGGGCCCTGTGGGGAGCAGGGTGGGGGTGTCGGTGGCCGGATCCCAGGGCCCTGTGGGGAGCAGGGTGGGGGTGTCGGTGGCCGGATCCCAAGGCCTGTGGGGAGCAGGGTGGGGGTGTCGGTGGCTGGTCCCCAGGGCCCTGTGGGGGGCAGGGTGGGGGTGTCGGTGGCCGGATCCCAGGGCCCTGTGGGGGGCAGGGTGGGGGTGTCGGTGGCTGGTCCCCAGGGCCCTGTGGGGAGCAGGGTGGGGGTGTCGGTGGCTGGTCCCCAGGGCCCTGTGGGGGGCAGGGTGGGGGTGTCGGTGGCTGGACCCCAAGGCCTGTGGGGGGCAGGGTGGGGGTGTCGGTGGCTGGTCCCCAGGGCCCTGTGGGGGGCAGGGTGGGGGTGTCGGTGGCTGGACCCCAGGGCCCTGTGGGGAGCAGGGTGGGGGTGTCGGTGGCTGGTCCCCAGGGCCCTGTGGGGGGCAGGGTGGGGGTGTCGGTGGCTGGTCCCCAGGGCCCTGTGGGGGGCAGGGTGGGGGTGTCGGTGGCTGGTCCCCAGGGCCCTGTGGGGGGCAGGGTGGGGGTGTCGGTGGCTGGTCCCCAAGGCCTGTGGGGGGCAGGGTGGGGGTGTCGGTGGCTGGTCCCCAGGGCCCTGTGGGGGGCAGGGTGGGGGTGTCGGTGGCTGGTCCCCAGGGCCCTGTGAGGAGCAGGGTGGGGGTGTCGGTGGCTGGACCCCAGGGCCCTGTGGGGAGCAGGGTGGGGGTGTCGGTGGCCGGATCCCAAGGCCTGTGGGGGGCAGGGTGGGGGTGTCGGTGGCCGGATCCCAGGGCCCTGTGGGGAGCAGGGTGGGGGTGTCGGTGGCTGGTCCCCAGGGCCCTGTGGGGGCAGGGTGGGGGTATCGGTGGCTGGACCCCAAGGCCTGTGGGGAGCAGGGTGGGGGTATCGGTGGCTGGTCCCCAGGGCCCTGTGGGGAGCAGGGTGGGGGTATCGGTGGCTGGACCCCAAGGCCTGTGGGGGGCAGGGTGGGGGTGTCGGTGGCTGGTCCCCAGGGCCCTGTGGGGAGCAGGGTGGGGGTGTCGGTGGCTGGACCCCAAGGCCTGTGGGGGGCAGGGTGCGGGTGTCGGTGGCCGGATCCCAAGGCCTGTGGGGAGCAGGGTGGGGGTGTCGGTGGCCGGATCCCAGGGCCCTGTGGGGAGCAGGCAATGGGGCGCGAGCGCCCAGGCTGGGCTCTCCCTACCTGCCCGTTATTGAGGGCGGCGTGCCGGGCCGAGCAGCAGTAGATCCACATGGTCAGGTACTTGATGAGCTCGGGGATGCTCTGCAGGGATGAGGGGAAGCCTGCGGGATGGAGAATGGACGTCACTGACCCGGCCCGGCCCTGCTCCGTGGCCTTGGGCTGCGACCCCAAAGCTGGGCTCGATGCCCCCCTTGGCTGGAGCCTCCCCCGGGGAGTCGATCCCCTGCACCGGGCCTCAGCTTGGCCACGCGAGCTCCCCACCCTGCCTGTTCCCATGGCGGGGCCGTTCCCAGTCACCCCACGGCCCCGACCCACTGCCGTGACCCAGGCCACCCTCTCCCTGCGAGGTCAGACACCTTGCTCCCCATCTGGGGATCATGACGCCCATTGACACCATCTGGGATCTGGCCCCGTTGACTCCAATGGAGAGACGCCCATTGACACCGGCCGGGATCTGGTCCCATTGACTTCAGTGGAGAGACGCCCATTGACACCGGCCGGGATCTGGTCCCATTGACTCCAATGGAGAGACGCCCATTGACACCGGCTGGGATCTGGCCCCATTGACTCCAATGGAGAGACGCCCATTGACACCGGCCGGGATCTGGTCCCATTGACTCCAATGGAGAGACGCCCATTGACACCATCTGGGATCTGGCCCCGTTGACTCCAATGGAGAGACGCCCATTGACACCGGCTGGGATCTGGCCCCATTGACTCCAATGGAGAGACGCCCATTGACACCATCTGGGATCTGGCCCCATTGACTCCAATGGAGAGACGCCCATTGACACCGGCTGGGATCTGGCCCCATTGACTCCAATGGAGAGACGCCCATTGACACCATCTGGGATCTGGCCCCATTGACTCCAATGGAGAGACGCCCACTGACACCGGCCGGGATCTGGCCCCATTGACTCCAATGGAGAGACACCCATCGACACCGGCGGGGATCTGGCTCACAGTCACGCAGTCCGGAGGACCCCCCACCCCGGCCCTGCCAGGGACCCCGCATGGATCCCGGTGACTAGCGGCTGCAGAGCTCTGCGTTCACATGGCCCCTACCGGACGCCTCGTTCCCCAGGAAGCCTTCACGGAAGATCTCGTCTGCCCAGGCCTGTAGCTCGCAGTCGGCCAGGACGTGGGCATCACTGCGGTAATAGTGTCTGACGATGCCGGAGACGAAGCTGGGAAGAGCAGAGATGTGTCGGCTTGGTGGGTCAGTGCAGGCCTCATCGCTCCCCAGTGCACCAGCGTCACTCAGCCAGCAACTGCAAACAGCCCAGTGCGACCACGCACCCTTGCCGGTACCTACTGTCCCCTCCACTTCACCCTTTCCTAGGTGTGGGAGCCTGGCCTGGTGGCTACGCCTCTGGCCTGACCTCTAGGTGATCCTGGATCTCCTCTACGGCAGAGCTGAACTTTTCATTTCAAATTGGACTTGCTCTTGTGGAAGTTAACTCGTCAAACAAGAGTCGCCCTAGACACAAAACGTCTTGGCTTGACTGAAACGAAGTGTTTCCATCCACCCCCAACGAGACCTTTTCCCGGAATTTGGTTTGGGGCAAAATTCCCCAATATTTGACTTTTCCTCTCCATTTTTGTGTATTTACAATTTTTCATTCATTTTCCCAAAGCCAACCAATCTACCACACAAAGTAAGTAACGGGGGTTAGGATAAAGGCATGGGAGGGGATGTGACATATCTATCTTCAGTGTCTACATTGAACATAGACCTCTAATAAGTCAGCCAAAATTGCTTTGAATTTTTGGGGCGTTTCCTTTCTCTGGATTGCCAGTCATTCGTTAGCTGCGTGGTCAGCCAGATCTCCAAGCCAGGCATCAATGTTTGATGGCGGTTGACTTTTCCATTGTGGTAGGGTTAATTTTTTAGTACCCAAAGCTGCCTGTTGGCACCACGCTGCCTTGTTTCCAGGTATCAAAACTATAATCTGTGACACACTGTACCTCAAAATAGCTCCCTGTAAAACCCACATGCGTCATTCATATATAGTTGTGATATTTCACACAACGCATGCCATGTACGATATCATATGAAAGGTCATGATCTGCTGAAACCCGCTGTTCTGTCCAAATATGTATATCGTTAGTGAGTATGAAGTTATGAGATTTTGCTGGGTGGTTGTTACTGAAATATCTTGTAAATTTGCTGGTGACATACAAAGAACTTCCTCCCACCCCACCCAGGAGGGTGCTCAACGGTCGACCATTAATAAGCAGGGGAGTTGTAATCAAGGGATTTACAATTCAAGGAGGGCTTCCCAAGCACCACACAATGGGGACTGCTCCACGCTATGACTCAGTTGCACAAGACCCAGCAGGGGGATTGCTCAACCCAGTGACTCAGCAAAGCCCACCATGACATGTCTGGGCATGTGTCTTCTAGGCACATGGACTGAGGGTATAAAATAAGGGACAGTGGCATCGGTCCTTGGCCTTTCTCCTCCCTCACCTACGCTGGAAGCGACAAGAATGCTGGGAAGATGAACACTTTAACTGAGGGGACTGGTCCCAGGCTTCAGGGAGAAGTCAGTGTATTAGGGACTGTAACATCCAGTGGGATGAGAAAATTACTTGATCTAAATGCTGCCGAGTGTAATAAGGTTTGAGATTTAGACTCTGTGCTTACCTTTTATTTTCTTTGGGAACTATCTCTAACCTCTTGTCCCTACCACGTATAATCACTAAAGAAATCAATCCTTCTGTAGCTAATAAACCTGTTTTATATTTTACCTAAAACAAGTTGGTTTGGTTGACGTGCTCAGGAAATCTCAGCTCAGGTACAAAGACTGGTGCATCGTCCTCTCCACATTGAGGGAGGGGCGGACTGAGTAATACACTTAAACTGGCCAGGCTTCTGACCAGGGCAAGATGGTACCTGTATAGTTGTGCTGAGTGAGAACAGCGTCTGGAGGCGTTTGTGAGCATTTGTGAGCATTGTGAGAGACAGCCCAGGCTGGAGAGTTAAGGGGGCACGGCCCAGTTCCAGGTGTCACCATATCCAAGAATGAAACTGAAGGAGGACGGCTTCGACTTAGCACCCAATGACAAATTGGTCTTTTGACCCACCTCCTACCAGATATTCTTGACACGGGGACACTCCCAAAACAGGTGAGCGGACGTAGGGGCAAGGGGGTTGCGGTGTCTATGAGGCCCAGCGCCGTTCGGCCTACGCGGAGGACCGGTATGTTTGGAAAAAGTACCTATTGGGGAACTCAGTTTTTTTAACTCCGAATTCTTTACGTGGCAGGAAAGCCGTGTTTCCAACCAACTCCGGGCCGGTGGGAAATTTTCCACATGCCGTCTGCTTCCTCGCCACCCTCTGCCCCCGACTCCTGCTCCTTACCTCTCAATGGCCGACCAGATCTTCAGCCCGTCATCCCTGTAGTAGTAATTGGCGATGCTGTCAACCCCGCGCTCTTGGATGTCATCAGGGAAGCAGAGGGAGGCGTAGGTCAGCCAGGACAAGCCCTTGGCCATCAGCACCTTGGTCCCCTCGAGCCCCGAGCCCATGGCCTGGGAAGGGACCAGTGACAGAGCCTTCAACCCCCGAGCCACCGGGCCGGGGGGCGGGTTAGAATGAAACACCGCCGGGATCTATTTCAGCACAACGCGCCGACGGACAATACGCCCCGTGACAAATGGGCCTCCTCGGTGTTTCGCTTTGCGTTGTACCCCCATAATGACCGATCGCTCGCAACCCCCGTGTTTTCACAGAATCGTAGCAACGTGGGGCTGGAAAGGACCTTGAGAGGTCACCGAGTCCAGCCTCGCCGCGCCGAGGCCGGACCAAGTCTACCTAGACTTGGTCCAACCAGTTCTTAGACACCTCCAATGATGGAGATTCCACAACCTCTATGCTTGCTCCTGAGCCAGGACTCCTGGGTTCTCTCCCGGCTCTGGGAGGGGAGCGAGGTCTAGTGGGTTAGAGCAGGGGGGGCTGGGAGCCCGGACTCCTGGGTTCTCTCCGCGGCTCTGGGAGGGGAGCGAGGTCTAGTGGGTTAGAGCAGGGGGGGCTGGGAGCCAGGACTCCTGGATTCTCTCCCCAGCTCTGGGAGGGAAGTGGGGGCTAGTGGTTAGAGCGGGGGGGGGGGGACTGGGAACCAGGACTTCTGGGTTCTCTCCCCGGCTCTGGGAGGGGAGCGAGGTCTAGTGGGTTAGAGCAGGGGGGGCTGGGAGCCAGGACTCCTGGGTTCTCTCCCGGCTCTGGGAGGGAAGCGGGGTCCAATGCCCCTCCCCGTGGCATCCTCTCACCCTGTCGATGTTCCCTCCGCGTCTGAGGAGCAGGGTCCTGGCCAGGATGTTGATGTGCAGCGTGTAGCGGGTGTGGGGCAGCAGGAGCTAGGGAGGGGAAGAGACACAGGGGTGGGTGAGGGCAAGCAGGGAGCCACCCCCCCCACCCCCAACCCTGCACGTATCCGGCGGGAGGGGGCAAAGACCCGGCCCCTCCCAGAAGCCAGAAACGGCTCCTTCTCCCCCCCCCCCCCGTCATGCAGGAGGTGCTGGGCAGAACGCTGCCATCTTGGGGCACGCCCAGCCTGGCACGCTGGGCACACGCACCCCGCCAGGCACACGCTCGTGCGGCTGGGCACAGAGAGATGCCGGCAGCGGGATGCCCGTCCGGCACGCTTCCCCCGCTGGGCTCTTCTCTCCCGCACAGCTGGTCCCCGGCCCCTCTCTCACCTTGAAGAGCGGGTGACACATGGGCAGCTGGCGCAGGGTGGCCAGGACGAAGACCTCGTCGATCAGGTGGGTGAGCAGCAAGTGGCTGACGGCCTCGTGCACCAGGCAGTCGGCGTAGCGCACCCAGGTCTTGGCCAGGGTCCAGTCCCACTCGGCGTCGCTGGGCAGGAAGATGGGGCTGTCGGGGCCCGGGCACTGGCTGAGCTGTGGGGCGCAGAGACACGGGAGGGCTGGGTTGGCGGAGGCCGGGGGTGTGAATCCCGCTGCTTCCCCCGGGGGAGCCCAGGGGCTGGGACCCGGCTGCCAGGATGCGGGGACATGAGGGTGCAGCAAATCCAGTGTTTGGAAGCGGAGTCACACAGAGCTGGGGTGTGAATACACACTCAACTGGGCACACGCAGGCACACACAGCAGGGTGTGGGGGATTAGGGAGCCAGGACTCCTGGGTTCTCTCCCTGGCTGTGGACGGGAAGGAAGGGGAGCGGAGGTCTAGTGGGTTAGAGCAGGTGTAGGGATATTAAAGAAGGTATGAAAGTGATTCCCCAAGTGAAAGGGATTCCCCATAATTTGTCCCCCACAATTTAAATCGCATAACATCACCAAGTAAAAGATCTCTTGGATCTCTTGTTAAACTTTTCCACTCCTTGCATCCGAAGAAGTGGGTGTTCACCCACGAAAGCTTATGCTCCAATACCTCTGTTAGTCTATAAGGTGCCCCAGGACCCTTTGTCGCTTGTTAAACTTGCAAGCTACTGTCTGCGTAAACCATTGATTGACTTTGTTCTTTCCTAGAAACATAGACTCATAGAATCTCAGGGTGGGAAGGGACCTCAGGAGGTATCTAGTCCAACCCCCTGCTCAAAGCAGGACCAACCCCAACTAGATCATCCCAGCCAGGGCTTTGTCAAGCCTGACCTTAAAAACCTCTAAGGAAGGAGATTCCACCACCTCCCTAGGTAACCCATTCCAGTGCTTCACCACCCTACTAGTGACATAGTGTTTCCTAATATCCAACCTAAACCTCCCCCTCTGCAACTTGAGACCATTACTCCTTGTTCTGTCATCTTCTACCACTGAGAACAGTCTAGATCCATCCTCTTTGGAACCCCCTTTCAGGTAGTTGAAAGCAGCTATCAAATCCCCCCTCACTCTTCTCTTCTGCAGGCTAAACAATCCCAGTTCCCTCAGCCTCTCCTCATAAGTCACGTGCTCCAGCCCCCTAATCATTTTTGTTGCCCTCCGCTGGACTCTTTCCAATTTATCCACATCCTTTTTGTAGTGTGGGGCCCAAAACTGGACACAGTACTCCAAATGAGGCCTCACCAGTGCCGAATAGAGGGAAATAATCACGTCCCTCGATCTGCTGGAAATGCCCCTACTTATACAGCCCAAAATGCCGTTAGCCTTCTTGGCAACAAGGGCACACTGTTGACTCATATCCAGCTTAGAAAGACCCCCACCCTCTGTGATTAAAGGGAGGGAGGCGCAAATGCAGTAGTCCACACCCCAGAAGTGGTGGCGACAGTGAAGTAAAATGTGATTACGATAGAGAATGTATGTTGATGAATGCGTGGAGTACATGAATGGTCAGGGAGGTGCCAGTCTAGGAATGCAGTATCGATCGGCCGAAGACGGTGTCGAGTGGAAACAACCTGACGACCCCGGAGGGCAAACTGGGATCCACCCCACCACCTCAAAGGATGAGAAAAAAACATGCCTCTGATAGCACGGCACCATCATAAAATCTCAGGGTTGGAAGGGACCTCAGGAGGTATCTAGTCCAACCCCCTGCTCAAAGCAGGACCATCAGGAATGTGTCATCTGCGGATTGATTCAGGATGAAACGGTTCCCGCAGACTGACATAGGAATAAATTCCTACAAAAATGGCTTCTAAAGACCGAGGACTTTGGGTCCCTGGTTCTGCGAGCATCAGATGAATCTGACAAGGACTCGGCTCCACCCTCATGCCCAAGTTACCTGGCGCGTAACTTGCCATGAGCAACGTCTAGGCTGGTCACTGTGACATCTACGCAGAACCTGTGTGTGTGTGTGTGTGTGTGGATGAATGTGAAACCGAATGAAGTGTTGTAGGTATAACTGAGTGCTTACTACGATTCTTTTTGTAGTCACAGTAAATGTGACGTTTGGTCTTATCCCATTTAATAAGATCCTGCTGGTTTTTATTTTATTGGTATAACACAGTGGGGGCAGGGAGCCAGGACTCCTGGGTTCTATCCCCGCTCTGGGAGGCCAGTGGGGTCTAGTGGTTAGAGCAGGGGGGGCTGGGAGCCAGGACTCCTGGGTTCTCTCCCCGGCTCTGGGAGGGGCGTGGGGGTTGGTGGGTTAGAGCAGGGGGGCTGGGAGCCAGGACTCCTGGGTTCTCTCCCCAGCTCTGGGAGGGGAGTGGGGGGCTGGTGGGTTAGAGCAGGGGGGACTGGGAGCCAGGACTCCTGGGTTCTCTCCCCGGCTCTGGGAGGGGAGTGGGGGCTAATGGTTAGAGCAGGGGGGGCTGGGAGCCAGGACTCCTGGGTTCTCTCCCTGCGCTGGTCCCTTAGCCGGCAATGCCCAGCCCTGGGACCGTGCAGGGGCCGGGGCCTCGTGGGGGGTCCCACCGGGCAGCGTGTGGGGGCGCCGGCGGCTGTTACCTGGATGGCCACGGGGACGAGCTCCCCGGAGGGCTGCAGGTGCAGCAGGCAGAGGGGCGCGGAGATGAACTGCGGGTAGCCGTTGATCGTGTTGGCCGGGATGCCCTCCAGGATTTCATAGTTCGCGAGGAAGATGTTCCCCTTCTGCAAGGCACAGGGAGAGCAGAGCGGAGTGAGGGGGCCGGTGGGGGCCGGCGCATCCGGGGGTGCAGAGCGGGGACCCCAGGTGTGGGCAAAAGCGGAGACGCCCGTGCTGCGAGCTTCCCTGCAGCAGTGCCCTCTCCCAACGCTGTGAACTTCCTCGTGGCAGTGCCCTCTCCCAGCGCTGCAAGCTTCCTCATAGAAGTGCCCTCTCCCAGCGCTGCGAGCTTCCCAGAAGCAGTGCCCTCGCCCAGTGCTGTGAACTTCCCCGCAGCAGTGCCCTCTCCCAGCGCTGTGAACTTCCTCATAGCAGTGCCCTCTCCCAGCGCTGCGAGCTTCCCAGAAGCAGTGCCCTCCCCCAGCGCTGTGAGCTTCCCTGCAGCAGTGCCCTCTCCCAGGGCTGTGAGCTTCCCTGCAGCAGTGCCCTGGGACTAGCCCCTGGAGCCGAGTGGCCAGTGTGCAGTCGGCCAGTGGCCAGCTGGACACCTCTGACCCGTGGCTGCTCGTGCCCGGAGTGCCGCTGGGGAGGGAGCCGGAGCGAGAGCTCAGCCCGCGGCCGAGTCCCCCCAGGGGTGTCCCCGGTGCCCCACTTACCTGCAGCTCGTCCGGCAGGCTGGTGCCCTTCCCCAGGGAGGAGGCCACCATGGCCGGCGTGACGGGGAAGTTGCGGGGGAGGTCCGTGCAGCGCCGGATCACCACCGGGTGGACCCCGTTCAGGAACTGGTGCCCGAAGAACGTGTCCTCGCGCCAGTGGGCCCGCACGTACTCTGGGGGGACACGGGCAGGGCAGCCGCGGGGGTAACGCGCCGGGCCGGGACTCGGGGGAGCCGGGTCCGAGTCCTGCTTTCGGCGTCTCTGGGGGCCAGGGCCTCCCCCCCACGCGGCTGGAGAATGGGGCTAACGATCCAGCATGATGGGGGCCCGATCTCGGCGGGGGTCTGGGCAGCGCCTGGCACCAGGGGGTCCCTGATCGTCGTCGGGGGGTGGGGGGTTGGGCAGCGTCTGGCACAAGGGGGTTCCCTCAGCGTGGTCGGGGGGATCTGGGCAGCGCCCGCGTGACGTTATTGACTTGAACTGGGACAGTATAGACCATTGTTGCAAACAAGGTCCTGTAATGGCACCAAATCTTGTATAAAGGGGGTCACATAAGGTGTCTAAGACCAGGTTATGGTTTGCTGGTTATGATTATGGTATCTGTATGTGCGTATCATTTTTGGAGTTGAAGTTATGAATGTGGGCTCTATACGGTCTGTATTTCAAACTTATGCCATGCTTCTGGGTGAAACCCCAGACGAGTTGGTGTCAGATCTGCCTAGCCTGGTTAATGGCCCATTGAGGACCATCAGCTACACAATTGACCCATTGAGAGAAGGCAGACCCACCTTGTGACTCAGCAAGGTATGTAGGGACCTGCCCATGGACAGAGCTCTGAGGTTTTCCCATGCCATGTGACCGACGGCTTGTCTTGGGGACAAAGAAAGCAGAGACCACATGGCAAGAGACAATCCTGCTTCATACCTCTGGAGGGACTTGGCTACACACTGAAGCTCTGAACAAAGGACTGAAGGACCCATCCCAGCCGTGGACGTCCGCCAGAGACTTGATTTGAACCTGCTGTTTATTTCTATCACTGCTACAAGCCTGAACCAAGAACTTTGCCGTTACTGTATGTAACTCATAGACTCACAGACTTTAAGGTCGGAAGGGACCATGATGATGATCTCGTCTGACCTCCTGCACAACGCAGGCCGCAGAATCTCACCCACCCGCTCCTGGAATAATCCTGATTCCATTCAACCAATTCTAGCTCTGGTCTAGATCTTTCCCCTTTTATGAATAAACCTTTAGATTTTAGATTCGAAAGGATTGGCAACAGCGTGATTTGTGGGTAAGATCTGAGTTGTATATTGACCTGGGTCTGGGGCTTGGTCCTTTGGGATCGGGAGGACCTTTTTCTTTGACTGGGGCATTGGTTTTCGTAACCATTTGTCCCCATAACCAGTGGCACTGGTGGTGATACTGGGAAACTGGAGTGGGTAAGGGAATTGCTAGGATGACTTGTGCTTAGCCAGTGGGGTAAAACCAAAGTCTCCTCTGTCTGGGTGGTGGGGTTTGCCTTAGAGGTGGGAAAACCCCCGGCCTTGGGCTGTAACTGCCCTGCTTGAAGCGATTGGTCCTGAATGGGATCTCACAGCTGGGTCCCGCCGGAACCAGCATGGTTACACCCCTGGGGTCTCTAGTCGCTTGGATCACACCCGTTCCAATCAGCCTGCTCTGTGCGTGGGGGATCCCGTGGGCCCAGGCGAGCGGGGATGGAGGTGGGGGGGGAGTCACCCACCTGTGATCGGGGTCTTGTTGAAGCAGAAAACCTTGTTGATGTCGTCCAGCTTCGCCCAGGAGTTGGTGCAGCTCAGGAAACCCTTCAGACGCAGCTCCAGCTGCCTGTGGGGGGCACGGCGAGCGTGGGGGAGCGGGCCGGGGGTGCGGGCCCGTCCCCGGGAACGGGGCGGAGACGGACGAGGCCGGGGGTGGGCGAGCGTGGGGGAGCGGGCCGGGGGTTCGGGCCCGTCCCCGGGAACGGGGCGGAGACGACGAGGCCGGGGGTGGGCGAGCGTGGGGGAGCGGGCCGGGGGTTCGGGCCTGTCCCCGGGAACGGGGCGGAGACGGACGAGGCCGGGGGTGGGCGAGCGTGGGGGAGCGGGCCGGGGGTTCGGGCCTGGGAACGGGGTGGAGACGGATGGGGCGGGGGGGGGGGGGCAGGGGAAGCAGGCTGGGGGTTCAGGCCCGTCCCCGGGAACGGGGTGGAGACGGATGGGGGCGGGGGGGGGGCAGGGGAAGCAGGCTGGGGGTTCAGGCCCGTCCCGGGAACGGGGTGGAGATGGACGGGGCGGGGGGCCGGGGGAGCGGGCCAGAGGTTTGGGTCCATCCCCGGGAATGGGGCGCAGAGGACGGGGTGGGGGCCGGGTGAGCGCGGGGAAATGGGCCGGGGGTTCGGGCCCGTCCCCAGGAACGGGGCGCAGACGGACGGGGCGGGGGCAGCGCCAATCAGGCGTTCCTCGCCTGCAGTAGGCAAGTGGGGGCCTGGGTGAAGGTTTCGGGTTTCACGTCCAGGGTCAGGCTGTGGAGTATGGGGTGGGCGCTCGGGGGCCAGGATTAAGGTTGGGGTTAGCGGATTGGGTCTGGGCTGTGGGGCAGCGGCACCGACGTGTTCACCGCAAGCAGGACTTTATAGGGTTAGGGTTACCGTACAGGGTGAGGGTCGGGTACGGGGTGAGGGTTATTGTACAGGGTGAGGGTCGGGCACGGGGTGAGGGTTACCGTACAGGGTGAGGGTCGGGCACGGGGTCAGGGTTACCGTACAGGGTGAGGGTCGGGCACGGGGTCAGGGTTACCGTACAGGGTGAGGGTCGGGCACGGGGTCAGGGTTACCGTACAGGGTGAGGGTCGGGCACGGGGTCAGGGTTACCGTACAGGGTGAGGGTCGGGTACGGGGTCAGGGTTACCGTACAGGGTGAGGGTCGGGTACGGGGTCAGGGTTACCGTACAGGGTGAGGGTCGGGTACGGGGTCAGGGTTACCGTACAGGGTGAGGGTCGGGTACGGGGTCAGGGTTACCGTACAGGGTGAGGGTCGGGTACGGGGTGAGGGTTACCGTACAGCGTGAGGGTCGGGTACGGGGTCAGGGTTACCGTACAGGGTGAGGGTCGGGTACGGGGTCAGGGTTACCGTACCGGGTGAGGGTCGGGTACGGGGTCAGGGTTACCGTACCGGGTGAGGGTCGGGTACGGGGTCAGGGTTACCGTACAGGGTGAGGGACGGGTACAGGGTTAGGGTTACCGTACGGCTTGGTGTACAGGGTCAGGGTTACTGTACAGGGTGAGGGTCGGGTACAGGGTCAGGGTTACCGTACCGGGTGAGGGTCGGGTACGGGGTGAGGGTTACCGTACAGGGTGAGGGTCGGGTACGGGGTGAGGGTTACCGTACAGGGTGAGGGTCGGGTACGGGGTGAGGGTTACCGTACAGGGTGAGGGTCGGGTACGGGGTGAGGGTTACCGTACAGGGTGAGGGTCGGGTACGGGGTCAGGGTTACCGTACAGGGTGAGGGTCAGGTAGAGGGTCAGGGTTACCGTACAGGGTGAGGGTCAGGTACAGGGTCAGGGTTACCGTACAGGGTGAGGGTCGGGTACGGGGTCAGGGTTACCGTACAGGGTGAGGGTCGGGTACGGGGTCAGGGTTACCGTACAGGGTGAGGGTCGGGTACAGGGTGAGGGTTACCGAACAGGGTGAGGGTCGGGTACGGGGTTAGGGTTACCGTACAGGGTGAGGGTCGGGTACGGGGTGAGGGTTACCGTACAGGGTGAGGGTCGGGTACGGGGTGAGGGTTACCGTACAGGGTGAGGGTCGGGTACGGGGTCAGGGTTACCGTACAGGGTGAGGGTCGGGTACGGGGTCAGGGTTACCGTACAGGGTCAGGGTTACCGTACAGGGTGAGGGTCGGGTACAGGGTGAGGGTTACCGTACAGGGTGAGGGTCGGGTACAGGGTCAGGGTTACCGTACAGGGTGAGGGACGGGTACAGGGTCAGGGTTACCGTACAGGGTGAGGGTCGGGTACGGGGTGGGGGTTACCGTACAGGGTGAGGGTCGGGTACGGGGTGAGGGTTACCGTACAGGGTGAGGGTCGGGTACAGGGTCAGGGTTACCGTACAGGGTGAGGGTCGGGTACAGGGTCAGGGTTACCGTACAGGGTGAGGGTCGGGTACAGGGTCAGGGTTACCGTACAGGGTGAGGGTCGGGTACAGGGTCAGGGTTAGGCTGGGGCCAGGCGCGGGGATCGGGTCTGGCCGGGGGGGGTGGGAAGAGTCACTCACGCGTTCGCCCCCCGCAACAGGAAGCTGGTGCTCTTGGTGAAGGAGTACATGGTGTTGCAATCCAGCTCGATGACGTTCTCCACCGCCAGGCACCGGGGCAGGCCGGGGGCATACTCCTTCCACCTGGGCCGGGAGAGACCGCGGGGGACGTTAGCCGCGGCCCCGACAATCCCTCAGCCCCCGTCCCGGGCCCCCCTGCCCTGCGGTTCCTACCGCCCCCGGGAACCCGCGCAGGCCTGAGCCCCGGGGAGCTCCCCCCACCCCCACCGGGGTCTCACTCACCCGTAGCATTTGCGTCGGTACTTCAGCTCAGCCTGCCGCTGCTCCAGCAGCAACGGGGAATCGGCATCGTCGCAAACCGTCCGGCCTGAGCGAGAGGAGAGAATGTGAGAGAGAGAGAGAGACAGGGGTGTGTATGGGATAGATAGATTAGATAGATGATAAGGGTTGGAAGGGACCTCTGGAGGGATCTAGTCCAACCCCCTGCTCAAAGCAGGACCATCCCCAACTAAATCATCCCAGCCAGGGCTTTGTCAAGCCTGACCTTAAAAACCTCTAAGGAAGGAGATTCCACCACCTCCCTAGGTAACCCATTCCAGTGCGTCACCACCCTACTAGTGAAAAAGTTTTTCCTAATATCCAACCTAAACCTCCCCCT
>JBAIAC010000406.1:0-35000 GCA_037349315.1 Chelydra serpentina
CGGGAGCTTGGCGTTGGCCCCTTTCACCTGGTGTAGCCAGGTCGGGGGGGTGGTCGGTGTACACGGTGAAGTGTCGCCCGAGGAGAACTGGCTGGAGTTTCTTAAGGGCCCACCCCATGGCCAGGCGTTCCTTCTCGATGGCCGCGTAGTTCTGCTCCCGGAGTAGCAGCTTCTGCTCAAGTACACAATGGGGTGTCTCTCCCCTTTTCATCCTCCTGCATTAAGACCGCCCCCAGCCCCGTGTCGGAGGCGTCGGTGAACCCCAGAAAGGGCTGGTCAAAGTCTGGGTTTGATAGAACCGGGCCCCTGACCAGTGCCTCCTTCAGCGCCTAGAGAGCCCTCTGGCACTGCTTGGTGCAGACCACCTTGTCTGGTTTCCCCTTCTCGCATAGCTCAGTGATGGGGGTGGCTATGGCGCTAAAGTGGGGCACGAATCTTCGATAGTACCCCGCCATCCCAATAAAGGCCTGGACCTGCTTTTTGGTTTGGGGGGCGGGCAAGTCCCGGATCACCTCCACCTTGGCTGGTTCCGGCTTCAGGCAGCCGCTCCCCACCCGGTACTTCTCCCAGGTAGGACACTTCAACCATCCCCACCTTGCACTTCTCCGCTTTTACGGTCAGCCCAGCCTCCCGGAGTCAGTCCAGCACCTGTCTAACCTGGGACACATGGTCCTCCCAGGTCTGGCTAAAGGACACAGATGTCATCAACAGTATCGCAGCCAGGTCCAGAGCACGGGGAGCGGTGCTCTAAAAAGGCGCCTCCCCCGTACGCACCCGGCGGCGCTCCGGGTCTTCGGCAGCACTTCAGCGGCGGGTCCTCACTCACTCCCGGTCTTCGGTGGTACCCGCCCGCCGAAATGCCGCCGAAGACCCGAGCGCCGCCGGGTGAGTGCAAGAAGCGGCGCTTAAAAAGAAGCAGCGCCTTCTAAAAAAAGGCTGCTAAAAAAGGCGCCGCTTCCTTTTTAAGGCACCGCTTCTGCTCCCCCCGGCTACGCTACTGGTCACCAATATATGCCACAGCCAAAATCTCCATCCCCCTCAGTAACTGATCCACCAGGTGCTGGAAGGTGGCCGGCGCTCCCTTGAGGCCGAAAGGCAGGGTCAGGAACTCGTAGAGGGGTGATAAAGGCCGATTTCAGCCTGGCATTTGCATCCAGCGGCACTTGCCAGTAGCCCATTGTAAGATCCATGGTGGTAAGGTACCGAGCCCCTCCAGCTTGTCTAGGAGCTCGTCAGGCCGGGGCATGGGGTAGGCATCAGATACCGTGATGGCATTGAGCTTCCAATAGTCCACACAGAACTGGATCGACCCGTCCTTTTTGGGGACCAGCACCACCGGCAAGGCCCAAGGGCTGGAAGATGCTGGATCACCCCTAAAGCTAGCATGTCCCTGACCTCTCTTTCCAGGTCCTGAGCAGTTTCCCCTGTGACTCGGAAGGGGGAGCATCTTATAGGGAATGTGATCCTGTCTGCACCTGGTGGACAGTCAGATTAGTGCGTCCAGGCTGGTTGGAAAGGTACAGATGCAGCACCCCTCTGATCTCAGCTTGCTGGGCAGGGGTTTGCCCATCAGAGAGGGGAATTGTTTCTTGGGAGGAGCCAGCTCCTGTCTCAGGGAACAGATCCACTAAAGGGTCACCTCCCTTCTCCTCCCAATGTCCACACACGCCTGCACCACATTTCCCCCTGTCATAATATGGCTTCATCATATTCACATGGTACACCCAGCGGTGGTGCACCCGGTTCGACAGCTCCACCACATAGTTTACCTCATTTAGTGGCTTGACAACCTTAAAAGGCCCTTCCCCGGTAGTTTGTTTTTCCTCACGGGGATGAGAACCATCATCTGATCCCCGGTAGCGTAGGCGCGTCATACCAGACCTTCTGCTTCCTCTGGGCTCTGGCCAGATTCTCCTTGGCCACGCCCATGAGCTCAGTAAGTCTCTCTCGGAAGGTCAGGACATACTCCACCACTGACTCTCCCTCGGGGGCGGCCTCCCCCTCCATTCGTCTCTCATCAGGTCCAGGGGCCCCCTTACCCTCCTGCCATACAACAGTTCAAAAGGCGAGAACCCGGTAGACTTCTGGGGCGCTTCCCTGTAGGCGAAGAGCACGTGCGGTAGGTACGTGTCCCAGCCCTGCGGGTGATGGTCCATAAAGGTTTTCAGCATCATCTTTAGCGTCCCATTGAACCTCTCCACCAGCCCATTGGACTGGGGATGATATGCTGAGGCCCAGCTGTGCCGGACCCACATTTCTCCCACAAGCACCGGAGCAGGGTGTCAGGACTTCCTTGGGGAACCCACTCGGCTGAAAATGGTCGGCAGCGCATTCGCCACGGTGTCTGCTTTTAATGGAGGATAAGGGCACCGCCTCGGGTAGTGGGTGGCGAAATCTACCACCACCAGAATGTATTTCTTCCCCGACCAGGTCGTCTTGCTGAGAGGCCCCACTATGTCCATGGCCACCTTCTGGAAAGGCTCCTCTATGTGTATGTAAAGGCCTCATGTGCCAGCAATGCCCCTCTGCCATGTACATTGGCCAAACTGAACAGTCTCTACGCAAAAGAATAAATGGACACAAATCTGACATCAGGAATCATCCCATTCAAAAGCCAGTAGGTGAACACTTCAACCTCCCTAATCACGCAATGACAGATTAAACGGTAGCACATTTTGCAACAGAAAAACTTCAAAAACAGACTCCAACGCGAAGTTGCTGAACTGGAATTAATATGCAAACTAGATACCATTACCTTAGGTCTGAATATTGACTGTGAATGGCTCGGTCATTACATTAATTGAATTTATTCCCCCCCCCCCCCCCCCCGTTTAATACCCTTAACTCCTTTGTGTCAACTGTCTGTAATGGACCATGTTGATTATCACTTCAAAAGTTTCTTTCCTACTGATAACAGTTCCTTTCAATGAATTAGCCTTTTACAGTTGATATGGTTACTTCCACCTTTTCATGTTTCTCTGACTGTATAAATCTCCTCTCACTGTGTGTTCCATTCTGCACAGCCGACGAAGCGGACTGTAGTCCACGAAAGCTTATGCTGAAATAAATTTGTTAGTCTCTAAGGTGCCACAAGTATTTCTTTCTTATTTTCTTTTTGCCGACACAGACTAACACGGCTACTACACTGAAACCTGCTCATACAGTCGCTCCAGTATGAGTAGGTCGAGCAGGTCCCCCTTCGTCTGGGCCCCATCTGCCCCCTTGTGGGCATATCCCCGCACCCGGAGGGTCAGTTGCAGGTACGTGACCTCAGGGGTTGTACGCTGACTCCGGAACCTTTGCCGGTACGTCTCGGGAGTCAGCCCAAACCCACGGAGCAGGGCCCTTTTGAATAGTTCGTCGCCCCCTTTCTCTGCCCCTTCCATTAGGCTGTACATCCCCACAGCTTTGGGGTCCAGTAAGGGGGTGAGAAACCGGAGCCTGTCTGCCGGGTGAACCCTGTGCTGCTCGCAGGCCGTCTCAAAGGCATCCAGGAAGTCATCTATGCCCTCCCCTTCCTTACGCTGGGCCAGGAGGCACGTATCAAAGCTCCGTGCAGTCCTGGGTCCCCCCTCGCTAACCGCCGCTGGGAGCTCGCTCCTACTCAGCCTGGCCAGCTCCAGCTCATGCTGTCTCTGCTTCTCTTTCTCCTCCAACTCATGCTGTAGCTGCTTCGCGCCTTCTCTCGATCTTCCAGCTCTTTCAGTTTTAGCTCTCTCGCCCATTCCAGCCGCCTCAGCTCCAGGGATGGGGAGCTCCGCCGGGAGGATCCCCGGCTGGCTGCAGGGGTCCGGGTGCCCTCGGTATTCGCTGGGCTCCTCCCAGCCCCTCCCCTTCTCCAGGTCACCACCTCTTGCCCAGGGTCGAGCCGCAGACTCCTCCGTCCCGAGCCTGCTCGCCGCAGTCCCCAGGGGGACCCAGTTACTGCAACCGTCCTTCTCGCTGGTCACCCACTCCCAGGGGTTAAGTGTAGCTCCTTCGCCCCCTGAAACCGCCCCTCTCTGAGCCTTCAGCACGCCTGGGCCTCGTTAATCCCCCTTCGTTTTATTGCTCCCCAGTCACTTACTGCAGGAAGTGCCGTCCACGGGGTGCCGTACATCCCACCGCTGCCACCAGTCGCCATGGAGTGTGTGTGGGGGGGTCAGGGCCCTGCACCCCCCACTTCCTGCGATTCCCGTGACTCTCAGCTGGCCAGTAAAACGGAAGGTTTATTAGCCGACAGGGACACGGCCCAGAACAGAGCTTGCAGGCACAGACAGGACCCCCCAGCCCCTTAACTCCTCCTCCTCCCACACCCAGCCCCCCTTCCCCAGCCCCTTAACCCCTCAGCAGCTCAGTCCTATCCCTGACCCCTCCCCTGACAGATGGGGGCAGACGGGCAAAACGAGCCCTGTTGGGGGTCTCAGCCCAGCTCTGTCACGAGCTCCTGTTCCCTGCATCCTTGAGATGCAGCCACCTCTGGGGGCGGGGCGGCTGGGGAACAGCCACACATAACACCACGTGAGGCCGGCTCGCCGGTGCTGAGATGCAGCCACCTCTGGGGTGGGGTGGCTGGGAAGGGCCATATCGCAGTTCGGGACAGGACGTGTAAGAGACTGTCATCCCGTGGAAACAGTGAGGGGGCCATACGGCAACACAAGCTCCCCGCCAGACTTAGGTTTGGGCCCGGACACCGGGGTTCACGCCCCAACTCCAGGGGGTTGGCGCAATGGCCTAGGGCCTTGACGCCTATGGGGCTTCTACAGTACTATCTTCACACCGCCCCCCGCACAGCCCCCCTCTCCTCCCTGCCCCATAGCGCCCGGCCCTGTCTGCCAGGGGAGAGCGCCCCCTGCCCAGCCCCACGGTGCCCCCCAGCGTCCGGTCCTGCCTGCCAGGGGAGAGCGCCCCTGCCCAGCCCCACAGCGCCCCCGAGAGGCAGGGTAAGGACCACACACACACCAGAGGATGAACACGGAAAGGACAATTGGTCATTTATGAAGCATCAAATATACAGTTTCTTATATACAAGGAGGAGGACTGGGGGTGGGGGGGAACAAAAATACAGTCATCTCGTCAACGTGGAGCCAGGAACTCCGGGGGGGCCCGGCCTGTGGGGCGCATGGGGGGGACCCCGCGCCGTGGCCCGCTATTTATAATGTATACTATATACAGTGGGGTCTGTACAGCAAACCAACTCAATGCAGGTACCGGGGCGGGGGAAGTGCATGCTGGAAGGCGACCAGACATTGGGGGGACCCCAAGAGAAACTGGGGAGCACAACCCTGAGGTGGAGGGGCAAAGGGGCCAGCGTTGGCTACGGGGGTGGGGTGGGTCTGGTGATTAGAGCGGGGGGGGCTGGGAGTGAGGACTCTGGAGGTCTGCCTCAATTTCTCTCTGCTCTTCCCCTGAGACCCCTCCTCCCTGAGCCGGGGAGAGAACCCAGGAGTTCTGGCTCCCAGTCCCCCTCCCCTCCCAGACCTGTGTGTGTTGGGGGACGCTGATCAGAAACAAGGGGACAGGGGGATATTCAAGTGGGGGGAGGGACAGATTGTATTTGCAGGGGGGGAATAAAGTGCACAAGATTCACTTGGGGCAGAGATGCAGCCACCTCTGGGGCGGGGCAGCTGGGGAACAGCCGCACATAACGCCGCACAGGGACTGTTTCCATACAGGGCTCGCCCCCCAAAACAAACAGCCCTGGGGCCCAAGAGTCATTCCCAGAAAAGGAGGGGGGGTATTGGCGTTTCATGGGGCTTCCCCCCATGGGATCCCTTTCGGCACCGGGGAGGGGGGCAGCTTTGGGGGGGCCTGGCAGGGGAGGGAGGGGTTCGCTGTCAGTGCAAATTGCAGAATAGGGGTTTGGGGCAGGGAAAACAGCTCCCACCGAGAGTAGCCCTTATTACAGACACGGGTGAGAACGGAGGGGGGGAGATGCCCCCCCAGATCTGGCCCCTCAATATCCCAGGGATTCCCCCCCCCAAAAAAAAATAGGCCAAGCAGCAGCAACTCACAAGCCATGTGCAAATGGAAAGGGGATTCCCTCCCTCCCCTCCTGCAGCGGACCACCTGGGACTGTGCAATGAAAGTTAGTGCAACGGGTGGGGGGACACACACTTCCCAGAATTCTCGGCAGCCCGGGCAGGTGTGGGGAACAGGGCAGGGATGGGGCATCCGGCCTCCCCCCGTTTAAAGGGCTGGGGCCCCCCAGACACAGTCCCCTCCAATCTCCGCAGAGCCGTGCCCTGAAAACGCTGCTGCAGCTTCCAGGATCTTTCCGTCCATCGCTGTCATGAGCTGGGGCCGTTCTCTGCCGCCTGCCGGTCCTGGGAAGCTGCTGGTGGTGGTGGTGGGGTGACGGCCAGGGATCGGGGCTCCCCTCGGTCTGGATTTCCGTATCTGTAGTGACCCTCTGCCCCCCAACCCCTCCCCCCGCCCCCCCGGCACGGCTCAGACCACGGTGCTAATTCTATTGACTGGCTTGGATTTGGGGTTCGGGTTGCCCTGTCCCGGCAGAACCTGGGGCCCTCCCGGGTGTAGGGGGCATGCTGGGGGAGCGGGAGGTGGGGGCCCCGGGCGAGTGTGGGCTGAGCGGGGTGTGGGGCGAGGGCGGGGGCAGGGGCGGGTAGGAGGGGTGGGGGGGGATGGGCGAGTGGGGGGCGGGGCCGTGGTGGTGGTGGGCGGGGCCGTGGTGGGGGGCTGGCGGCGGGGCGCCCACCCCGCGCTGCCCCAGCTGGGGGTGGTGGCTGAAGACAAAGTGCTTGGGGGGCTGGCGGTGGAGGGTGTGCTGCCCCCCGCCCCCCTGGGGCAGGTGCTGGGGGTAGGTGTGGGAGGGCTGGGGGGCCGGGCTGTAGAGGGGGAGGGGCGAGGTGGGCTGGCGGCCATGGAGGGGGAAGGGGGGGTGGGTGGCGGGGGCGGCGGAGGGGGGCAGCTGGTGCAGCCGCTCTGGTGCCCGGGCCGCTGCAGGGTGTAGTGCTGGTGCACCAGGGGGAAGGCCGGGGGCGTCTGCTTCTGGGGGGGCGCCGAGAGCGGGGGCTGGGAGGACATGTGGAAGCGGGGGGGCGGGCGGCCGCCACGGGGGGCAGCGGCGGGGGTGGGGCCGGCTGCTGGGGGGGCGGGGGCTGCTGGGGGTAGGGGGGCGGGGCCACATGGCAGTACTGGGCGTGGAGGGCCTGCAGCTTGGAGGGGCCGTCGGGGGACAGGGGCTGCAGGTGAGGGGGGTGGGAGGAGGGGGCCGAGGCCTGGCCGGGGGGCAGCGGGAAGGGGGCCCGGCCCCGCTTGCTGCCGAAGAGGGAGCCCAGGAAGGAGGAGGAGTTGGAGATGGGGCGGGGCTGGGCCTTGTAGTCCTCCAGCGGGGGGGGCGGGGGCATGCGCTGGTGGGGGCGAGGGCTGCTAATGATAGACCCCTGCGGGGGGAGAGAGAGAGAAGGGGGGGGTCAGAGCCTCGGCCACTAAGCCCCGCCCTTCTACAAGCCCCACCCACTTCATAAACCACCCTTGGACAAGCCCCACCCACTTTTACGACCCTCCCCTGCACTCTCATAAGCCCCACCCACTTGACAAGCCCCACCCCTCTCCTCCCCACCACTTTCTTTTATAAGTCCCCCGTGATAAATCCCTGCCCTTTTATAAGCCCCACCCTCTTTTATAGGCCCCACCCCCATTCACAAGACCCACCCCTTTCACAAGCCCCACCCTCTTTTATACACACCATAGCTTTTATAAGCCCCTCCCCTCACTGGCTGCCTGAAAGGGGGGAGGGGTCAGGTCTGTGCGTAGGGAGCCGGGGGGAGGGGAGGAGCAAAGCATGCTGGGAACTGAGCAGATGCGATGGGGAGGGCGGAGCACCTGTCTGGCTGGCCGGCCAGGAGCAAGGCATGCTGGGAACTGGCGGGGGCTGCGGCGGGGCCATGGGGCGTGGGAGCCGGAGCGACAGGCAGAGGGAGGCGGACAGAGCGGTACCCGGCGGGGGGGAGGGAGGGGACACCCCAGCCCCCCCCACTTACTTCGATGGTGCTGTCCAAGGATCCCACGCTGTTACGGCGACCCCGCTTGCCTGCACGGGGGGTGGGGGGGGCAACAGCAGGGATTAGCGAGGCTGGGCCCCCCCCAACCCTGCCCCCCGAACCTCCCCGGGGAACCCCCCAGAGAGAGAGAGAGAGAGCGAGAGCGCAAAGCAGAGCGAGTGAGCGCCACCTCCCGGCACGGCGGGGGTTAACCCAGCCAGGCCCCGCCCACAGCCCCGCCCTCGCCCCCCAGGGACCTTCCTATTGGCCGAGCGTCACGTGGATTTTCCGCCACCAGGGGGCGCCACGGGGACCAGGCGAGAACCCAGGCGTCCGGGCTCCCAGCAACACCCCCCCCCACCCGCACCGGGGAGGAACCCAGGCGTCCGGGCCCGGCTCACCGGCGTCGGAGAGGTCGCGCCAGGGAGCTGCTGAGGGCGCTTCGCTTCAGCCCGTCGCCCAGGCCATAGGTGTCCTCCAGGCTGCTGCGGACCAGCGTCCCGTTCACCGCGTCCTTGGGGCCCCCCCCCCGGGGAGGGGCTGGGGCGCATCACCCCCTTCTGCTTCTCCAGCTCCGCTGCAGGGGGGGCGGGGGGGTCAGGTGCCAGCGGGCCCCTCGCTCCCGACCCGCAGCCCCCCCCAGCCCCCCCAGCGGGCCCCTCGCTCCCGACCCGCAGCCCCCCCCAGCCCCCCCAGCGTCCCTCACTCCCGACCCGCAGCCCCCCCCAGCCCCCACAGCGCCCCTCGCTCCCGACCCGCAGCCCCCCCCAGCCCCCACAGCGCCCCTCACTCCCGACCGCAGCCCCCCCCAGCGCCCCTCACTCCCGACAGCGCCCCTCGCTCCCGACCCGCAGCCCGCCCAGCACCCCTCGCTCCCGACCCGCAGCCCCCCCCAGCCCCCCCAGCGCCCCTCGCTCTCGACCGCAGCTCCCCCAGTGCCCCTCGCTCCCGACCCGCAGCCCCCCAGCCCCCCCAGCGCCCCTCGCTCCCGACCCGCAGCCCCCCCCAGGGACCCCCCAGTGCCCCTCGCTCCCGACCCGCAGCCCCCCCAGCCAACCCAGCGCCCTCGCTCTCGACCCGCAGCCCCCCCCAGCCCCCCAAGCGCCCCTCGCTCCCGACCGCAGCCCCCCCAGCCCGGCGCCCCTCGCTCCCGACCCGCAGCCCCCCCAGCCCCCCCGGCGCCCCTCGCTCTCGACCCGCAGCCCCCCCCAGCCCCCCAAGCGCCCCTCGCTCCCGACCGCAGCGCCCCCAGCCCGGCGCCCCTCGCTCCCGACCCGCAGCCCCCCCCAGGACCCCCCAGTGCCCCTCGCTCCCGACCCGCAGCCCCTCCAGCCCCCCCAGCACCCCTCGCTCTCGACCCGCAGCCCCTCCAGCCCCCCCAGCGCCCCTCGCTCCCGACCCGCAGCCCCCCCGGCGCCCCTCCCTCCCGACTGCAGCCTCCCCAGCCCGGCGCCCCTCGCTCCCGACCGCAGCCCCCCCAGCCCGGCGCCCCTCGTTCCCGACCCGCAGCCCCCCCCAGGACCCCCCAGCGCCCCTCGCTCCCGACCCGCAGCCCCCCGAGCGCCTCTCGCTCCCGACCCGCAGCCCCCCCAGCCCCCCCGGCGCCCCTTACTCCCGACCGCAGCCCCCCCCGGCGCCCCTCACTCCCGACCCGCAGCCCCCCCAGCCCCCCCGGCGCCCCTTACTCCCGACCACAGCCCCCCCCGGCGCCCCTCACTCCCGACCCGCAGCCCCCCAGCCCGGCACTCACACTCCACACGGTATTTCTCCATCTCCTGCACCTCGGCGATGGACTCCCGCAGGTCGCTGGTGAAGCGGAGCCGGTCCTGCAGGCTGGGGGCGTTGAAGACGATCAGCACTTTCCGCTCCCCGCCCGGCACGGCCGACAGGAGCTTGATCCCGAACTGGTAATCTGGGGGGGGGGGGGGGGGACGACAGAGACTCAGGCCCGGCTCTGCGGGGGGCAGGGGGGGTGGCTGTGGGTCCGACGGGGGCGGGGCACTCACAGGAGTTCTGGAACAGCTGCATGTGCATCTCCACCAGCGGGAAGCTCTGGCGGAAGTTGTAAGTCACCATGATCTTCTTCTTCTGGAAGATCTTCGTCACCTGGGGGCGGGGGGCGGGTCAGCGAGAGTCCCCGGCTCTGCCCTCTAGCCCCGCCCCCACCCCCGGAGCCGGGAGGGAACCCAGGAGTCCTGGCTCCCAGCCCCCACTGCTCTAACCACTACCCCCCACTCCCCACCCCCAGAGCCAGGGAGAGAACCCAGGAGTCCTGGCTCCCAGCCCCCACTGCTCTAACCACTAGCCCCCACCCCCGGAGCCTGGAGAGAACCCAGGAGTCCTGGCTCCCAGCCCCCACTGCTCTAACCACTAGCCCCCACCCCCGGAGCCGGGAGAGAACCCAGGAGTCCTGGCTTCCAGCCCCCACTCCCCACCCCCCAGAGCCTGGAGAGAACCCAGGAGTCCTGGCTCCCAGCCCCCACTGCTCTAACCACTAGCCCCCACCCCCGGAGCCGGGAGAGAACCCAGGAGTCCTGGCTTCCAGCCCCCACTCCCCACCCCCAGAGCCTGGAGAGAACCCAGGAGTCCTGGTTCCCAGCCCCCCCTGCTCTGACCACTAGCCCCCACTCCCTCCCCCCAGAGCCAGGGAGAGAACCCAGGAGTCCTGGTTCCCAGCCCCCACTGCTCTAACCACTAGCCCCCACCCCCGGAGCCGGGAGAGAACCCAGGAGTCCTGGCTTCCAGCCCCCACTCCCCACCCCCAGAGCCTGGAGAGAACCCAGGAGTCCTGGTTCCCAGCCCCCCCTGCTCTGACCACTAGCCCCCACTCCCTCCCCCCAGAGCCAGGGAGAGAACCCAGGAGTCCTGGCTCCCAGCCCCCACTCCCCTCCCCCCAGAGCCTGGAGAGAACCCAGGAGTCCTGGCTCCCCCCCGCCGCCCTGCTCTAGCCCAGCAGACGAGGACGGGACCCAGGCGTCCGGGCGCCCCACTCACCACCAGCAGGTCGTTGAAGAGGAACACTTCTCTCTGGTGCAGGCCGAGCCGCTGGGGCCGGTTGGGGTCGGGCACCTCATAGAGCTGGCAGCAGCAGACCAGGCGACGGTGGGGCAGGGACAGCACCTAGCGGGGGGGGGAGGGTCAGTGGGGCCAGAGGGGGTGGAGCCTACTCGAGTCCCACCCCCAGAAGCCCCCAAAAGGCCCCTCCCTCTTCTCCATCAAGCTCCTCCCCTGCACATGCCCAGTGGCCACTCCTATCCTTCAGGCCCCGCCTCCATCTGTGAGGCCCCACCCACCCAAGCCCCTCCGCTTCTTTCTCTGAAAAGCCCCTCCCCTGACAGGCCCCCCCAAGAAGCCCCACCCACAAAGCCCTCTTCCCAGTACTCCACCCCTTCCCTAGGAGGCCCCTCCCACCCTGGAAGCCCCGCCCTGTCCACAGGAGGCTCCACCCCACACCCCCACTCACCGGCTTCTTCCCCACGATCATGCGCTCGACGGTCTGGACCTGGGAGACGTGGTCGTCGCTGGTTCGCAGCTCGCGGCTCTGGATGCGCTGGTAGATCCCCACCAGGAGGTCACGGGGGATGTCCTCCCCGTTATCCACCCCTGGGGCAGACAGACCCGGCGATGGGTGGGGGGCAAACGTCATCCCAGGCCCCCACTCGACCCAGAACCCCGGCGAGTCTAGAACAGGCTGCGGCCTCCGGTGCAGAACCCTACCTGTTCTAGAGCGGATGTCCAGGCCCTGTGGTTCTAGCTCCCCCAGTGTAGATCTCAGTCACTCTAGATCCCTGCCTGTTCTAGATCGGATGGCCACGCCTGGTGGCTCTAGCTCTCCCCCACCCGGTGTGCGTCATGGCTGTTCTAGATTCCTGCCTGTTCTAGAGCGGAGGATCGAAGCCGTGGGACTCTTGACCCACCTGCACAGTTCCAGAGCCCAGCTCATTCTAGAGCAGAGGATTTTTCCCATCTGTTCTAGACCCCATATCTAGATCCCTGGCACAGCTCTCATCTAGCACAGGCCCCAGCCACTCAAAGCCCTGGGCTCCCGTGTTCTGGATGTTAATGGGGTTATGGGGCAGGATCTAGTTCCGCTCTGCTCACAGGTCCCCCGTCAACCAGCTGTTCTGGATCCCATTTCTTTCTAGACCAAGGATCTAGCTGCTTTCCTCCAGAGTAACCCCCCCACAGGCTATATCCCAGTACCGACGGGGAGTTCGACGGGTTCCTGAGTACCCCTCCCCCCTGCTTACCTCTGAGGTTCTTGATGAAGTCATCGAGCTTCATCTTCCTCTCGGGCTTGACGCTGGGGCTGTACATGTCGGTGTTGAGGAGGATGATGGCGAAGGCCAGGATGAAGATGGTGTCCGGGTTCCGGAACTGGCGCACGAGCGGGGCGTTGCAGACACAGTAGCGCTGGCTGCGCGGGAAGCAGAGGGTGAAGTATCCTCCCTCGCCTTCCCCCACCACAGCGCAGCCCAAAACTGCCTCCTAGACCACTCTAGAACGTCGCCTGCCCAGCCTGGGTTCTTGGGCCCCAAACGGTGCTACTGGACACCGCGGAGACAGGCTGCGGTCCAGAGTGATGCCTGTGTTCTAGATCGCCGCAGACACCGGGTGCCTTCTAGATCGCCCTCCATAGCATGCTCCAGAACAAAGCACACCCTGTTGATGCATATATACCCTGGCTCCCGCAGCATATCACAGCCGGTCCAGATCCCTGCCTGTTCTAGATTGCCACTGCATCAGACGGCCAAGACTCTAGGGCGGACCGACCATTACAGGAATGAATCACGAGTCCTCGCCGCGTTCATTGCCTTGGCCAACAAGACCAGAACGCCCATTTCCACCGATTGCCAATATTTTTTGGCTGTTTCTCTGCATTTTGAAATATACGGATTTCAATCACAACGCGAGCTACAAGTCGGAGCACAAAGGGGCATACGAATGTTTAGCGACTTTGGCGCGGAAACACCTCGCCACACAGGCCACAACCGGGCCAGGCGAATGCCTGTTCTCACTTTCACGCTGTCAGTAAGTAGCGGGTGGCATGATCTCCTGTGAATGGAAATACCCTGGTTTCTCGGAGTGATTGGCTGAACGAGACGTAGGACTGAGTGGACTTGTAGGCACTAAAGTTGTACATTGCGATGGTCTTGAGCACAGTTGTGTAAAAAAAAAGAGAATTCTACGCTTGTAAAGTGCCCTTGCACCATGAAGAGTTTGCACGACGGGACGTGCGCGGGGTGAATTGAAAAAGACTAGTTCTTTTGTTTCTCTTTTTTAGTGGGCAAATATTGGCAATAAAAAATAGTCTCACTAAAAAGCGAGCCCTGGTCGCTTTGCGTTCTGGGGTGTCATCGGCACAGACCCTGTTCTAGGACAGGAGCATCCTGGATTTTCGCCTAGCGTGAACATGGATCTAGAACGTGGACCATCGCTCTAGAACGTGGCTACGGGCCATCCCAGAAGACCACCAAGATTGGCTGTATTCTAGAAGGGTTCTAGAGTGGCAACAAGGCACAACCTGCTCCAGAACGGCTCAGGTTTTCACCAATCCCGTTAAAGGCATCCGTGCTCTAGAACATGTAACTGAACTGGACCTATTTGAAAATGGAGAAAAACATCCTGTCAAAAATAACAAGGTCGAGTGAGCCCCGTCCACATGTCCTCGGTGTGTAGCTCAGATCCGTGTATTTGAAAAAGTAGAAAAACCTCCAATAACTCGTTATAATCCCTGGGAATTCTGCTCTCGTTTAGCAGCGCGGTTGAAGTGAGGCTGAATTTGGTTGGAGGGACTCGCTGAGGTGAACGGCGATTCGCCGGCTGCCCTGAGGGAGCCACGTCTAGAACACCAGCTGTGTGGTTGTCTCCAGCGCCACGCGTGAAGGCAGGCTGTGTTCTAGAGCACCACCCGTGATGTCACACTTTAGAACGTCGTCTGCCAGCACCACCACCCCCGAGTCTAGAACACCGGCTGTGTTCTCCAGACAAGCCACTGCCAGCCACACTCTAGAGCGCGGGCTGCTGCCAGTGCAGCCGGCCTACTAGGGCACCAGGGTGCACTGGGGTGTCATCGGCACAGACCCTGTTCTAGAAGAACGGGAGCATCCTGGATTTTCGTCTAGCGCGAACATGGATCTAGAACGTGGACCATCGCTCTAGAACGTGGCTATGGGCCGTCCCAGAAGACCACCGAGATGGGCTGTATTCTAGAAGGGTTCTAGAGTGGCAACAAGGCACAACCTGCTCCAGAATGGCTCAGGTTTTCGCCGATCCTGTTAAAGGCATCCGTGCTCTAGAACGCCAGCCGCGCTGTAAGACGCCTGCCCCTGGTCTAGAACACCAGACGCCACAGCGATTGAGCCAACCACTCCCCACCCCCTCAGCACCTCCGATGCATCGGGAAGGTTCTCGAACTGACCTGAAGGCTTCGATGAGACGCTCGACTTTCTGCGCTTCCCCCTGCACCCGGATGTGAGACTGGAACTTCCGCAGAGCGTCGTCCAGATCCATGTTGGAAAAATCCATCTCATCCACCACGCAGCTGGAAAGGGGAGGGCGGGTCAGCGCTGGGTCCCCTCCAGAACCTGCTCAGAGATCCCCCCATGCTCCAGCGGCCTCTAGAGTCTCCATGCCCCCCCTTCCTCCAGAACACCCCCCACTGGAGCCATGCCCCCCCCCCGGCAGCTCCTTACTCAAGAACGTCACGGTTGAACTGCTTCTGCCGGTTGCCGAGAAACTCGCCAATCATCTGCCGGCTCAGGCCCTTGCGCTCCAGGATGAAGTGAGCGACCCCGACCGGGGTGTCCGAGAGGAACCCTCTCTCGATGAGGTACTGGATCCCCTTCTCCGGCTTCCTGGGGATGTGGAGAGAGAGGGTCTAGAGTCACCATCCTCTGCCCTGGGGCAGACGGCCAGAGGAACCAGAGAGGAGACGCTAGCCAGAAAGGGGAGGGGAGAGAGAAACCAGGAACCTGGCTGTTCTAGAAAAAGCCATTCCAGATCACCGCTGTTCTAGAAGCAAGTCTTGCAAGACCACCATTGTTCTAGGGAATTCCCAACAAAAGCTCACTGATCTAGAACAGCGACGTCCCAGGGTCCCGCCGCTGCAGACAGGGCTGTGTTGTTCTAGAACATCTGCATAACTCCGTTGTTCCCGAGCAGCGGTCGAGAACTCTCTTGTTCTAGAAAACATTGCCTGTTGACAGCAAAGGATTTAGTTAAGCCTGCCAAACACCTGGGTCTCAGGGGGCTTTTGCAGGTCTTGAGCAAATCTACAAGACGTGTCTGGCCCGCTGTGGGTTACCTAGAACACACTGTACATCTGCTATGCATACGCTAACACAGCCCAGTGTTAATCTAGAACCCAGGTACTGTTGCTACCGATTATGTAGAAGCATCAATGAGTCTAAAAGGGATACTCAAGAACAAAATACAGTCACTCTAGACACCACCTAGAGTTTATATAATGTTAATCCAGAATCCTGGCTCTGGTTCTGGATTCTTTGGAGCCCTTGATGCTATTCCATAACTCAGCCGCTCTAGAGGAAAGCCAGCCACCCTGAGGCAAAACAAAATTGTACGGCATTTGTTTGTTCTAGGTCGGTGCAATTCTAGAACCCGGCCATTTTAGATCATGGCCGATTAAGCCAATCATTCACCCAGGAAGACCGAGTGCTGCTCTAGAGCGGCTTCGAGACCAATGCGGCTCTCTATCACAGATGCAGTCGGGTTTACATTGATGTGGCCAGCCAAGAACAGACTAGATAAACTGATCCAGAACACAGGCAGCACCCAAATCCGCCGTGGGGAAATCTCACGGTGGGTTGGTTCTAGAGGTCCGGATCCAGAACGTGGCCGGATTTCTGGAACTCCAGACCAGGCGGGGGGGAGGGGCCCCATTGCAGGGTCTCAAGGCAGGTGCTGGATCCGCCCCGGAGGTGCGGGCTGAGTCGTGGCTTCACCTGGCTACTTGGATCTCTCAGGCCGCCTCCCAGCCCGGGGAGACACGGCCCTGCCTGGGAAGCAGCTGCTGCATCGTTCAGTAGTAATTAAATCCGTGACCGCACCAGAGAGTTCAGCGTCCGGCCCCACCCATCCAACGCCCTAGCACAGCTCGGGGGGGAGAAGCCCAGGGCTGGGCTAGCGGAGGGCTGCGGGTCGGGAGTGAGGGGCACCGGCAGAGCTGGGAGGGGCAGGGCTATTGGAGGGGGAGGGGCAGGGCTATTGGGGGGGCTCAACCCTCCGTCCAACTGGAATTCTGGGAAACAGGGGTCCCACGTGCCCTCAGCCCCTCTCCCATGAAGCCCCTCCCCCACGAAGCTCCTCCCCCAGGACACCCTTCCCCCTGTTAAGCCCATCCCCACGAAGTTCCTCCCACCACGAAGCCCCTCCCCATGTTAAACCCCTCCTCTGTCAAACTCCTCCCCCATAAACCCCTCCTCCAGGAAGATCCTCCCCCATGAAGCCCCCTGTTAAGCTCCTCCCCACGAAACCCCTCCCACCATGAAGACCCTCCCCATGTTAAGCCCCTCCTCTGTTAAACTCCTCCTCCCGGAAGCTCCTCCCCCAGGAAGTCCCTCCCCTGTTAAGCCCCTCCTCCTGTTAAGCCCCTCCCCCATGAAGCTCCTCCCTCGGAAGCCCCTCCCCCATGAAGCCCCCTGTTAAACTCCTCCCCCACGAAGCCCCTCCCCCTGTTAAACCCCTCCTCTGTCAAACTCCTCCCCCATAAACCCCTCCCCCGTTAAGCCCCTCCCCCGGGGCACGCACTTGTTGAAGAGGTTGAGCCCGATGCGGTACTGCCGCCGCTGCAGCAGGTCGTGGTTGAAGGCAGGCGAGTCCCAGCTGTGACGTGTCTCCCGCTGGTACGTCTGCTTGCACAGGCCCGGGCCGGGGCCGGCGGGCGGGGGCGCCGGGGGGGGCGGGGGCGGGGGCCCCCGCAGGCTGTCCCGGGAGGAGGAGCCCGAGCTGCAGTTGATGGTCTCGTTGGAGTTGCTGCTGCTGGGCAGGCTGTCGTTGTCGCCGTCCGAGTGCTCGGGACCCAGGCGTCCGGGCGGCGGGGGCGGGGGCGGGGCCGGCTCGGGGCGGTAGTGGCGCAGCGGGTGGGGGGAGGGGGCCGGGGGAGGGGGGGCCGGCGGGTGCTTGGGGGCCCCGGCGCCGTCCGGCTCGTAGGCCAGGCCCCGGTGGACGGAGCTGCGCTCCGAGCGGTCGCTGAGGTCCACCGAGCTGTCGCTGGGGGGCTCGATGGTGAGGAGGGGCAGGTGGGCCCCCCGCAGGCGGAAGTCCCGGCACTCCAGGCAGGGGGGGCCGCGCCGGCCGGCCCCGTTCTCCTCCCGCGCCGGGGCCCCCCAGAACTCGGGCCGGGGCTGGGCCGGTGGGGGGCCGGGCTCGGGGGGCTCCGAGCTGGGGGGCCGCTCCAGGGAGAGGGGGGAGGCCGGCACCCCCTCGTCCAGGTACAGGGTGACGTCGCTGAAGGAGGTGGCCGCGCTGTCCCCCTGCTGCTCCTTCGACTCGCTCTTCTCCAGCGGGCCGGGGCCCCCCCCCTCCGGCGCCGGCAGCGGGTGGCAGTTCAGGGCCTCGTCGATCGACTCCGCCAGGGACTTCACCTGCCGGGGGGAGCGGGGGCGGGTGAGAGGAGAGGCCACGCCCCTCTAGGCCCCGCCCCTCCTCACAAGCCCCTCCCCTGTGCACAATTCTTCATAAGCCCCACCTCCTAAGCAGAACTAAGTCCCTCCCCTCTGTACAAGCCCCTCCCGCTAAGCAAAATTTCCCAGAAGCCCCTCCCCTCCGAACAAGCCCCTCCCCCACGCAGAATTCTCCATAAGCCCCACCCCTAAAGCCAAACTGCCTAAGTCCCTCCTCTCCTTATAAGCCCCACCCCCTAGGCCAAGTGTCCTATTAGTCCCTCTCCTCCATACAAGCCCCTCCCCCTAGACAGGCCCCTCCCCTCCCTATAAATCCCTCCCACAGTCAAGGGGGAACCCTGGGGAGTAGGAAGGGGAGCTAAGTTTGGGGGGAAGGGTGATCCCCCAGTCCCTCAGGGGGAGGATCTAAGATTAGGGGGAAGGGGGATCTCCCAGTCCCTGGGGGGAGGAGCTAAAATTGGGGGGAGGGGGGATCCCCCAGTCACTTGGGGGAGGAGCTAAAATGGGGGGAGGGGGAATCCCCTAGTCCCACAGTGGGGAGGGGGAATCCCCCAGTCCCTCGGAGGGAGGAGCTGAGCTCAGGGGGAGGGGGGAACCCCCCAATCCTGGGGGGGAGGCACTCAGATTGGGGGGACCCCAGTCCCTGGGAGGCAGGGAGCTGAGCTCGGGGGGACCCCAGTCCCCGGGAGGCAGGGAGCTGAGCTCGGGGGGACCCCCAGTCCCTGGGGGGTGGAGGCGCTGAGCTCGGGGGGACCCCAGTCCCCGGGAGGCAGGGAGCTGAGCTCGGGGGGACCCCCAGTCCCTGGGGGGTGGAGGCGCTGAGCTCGGGGGGACCCCAGTCCCCGGGAGGCAGGGAGCTGAGCTCGGGGGGACCCCCAGTCCCTGAGGGGGGGAGGCGCTGAGCTCGGGGGGACCCCAGGGGCCAGGGAGCGCCCTGCCCCACCTGCTTGGCGAAGGAGTCCTCGAGCTCGGTGATCTCGCCGCAGAAGTCGCCGGAGGAGGCGTGGAGGGAGCCGCCGTCCAGGCCGGCCCGGCAGGAGCCCCCGTAGGGCGGCCCCCCGCGCTCCAGCAGGTGGGGGCGGGCGCCGGCCATGGTGCCCTCGTCCAGGGAGGCCGGCTTGCCCTCGAAGTAGGGGGCGGCGCCCGGCCCCTTGTCGAACTCCTCGAAGGAGAACTGCATGCGCATGTTGGAGAGGACAATGCGCCGGGACATGCGGCTCTCCGAGGCCGAGCTACGCAGCCGCTGGAAGTTCTTGTTCATGCGGTATTGCCGGAAGGCCGTCTGGATGGTGCGGGCCGCCCGCCGGCTCAGGAAGTACCCCCCGTACTTCCGCTCCAGCATCTCCACCTGCGGGGGGGGCAGTGGGATTGGGGGGGGCCCTGCAGGCAGCGTGGGGGGCGCAGGCCGGTGGGGATCGGGGGGAGACAGGTGGCAAGGGGGGCGCAGGCCAGGGGAGTCCCAGGGGGGGCACAGGCCCGGAGGAGGGTGCCAGGGGGACCACAGGCCGGGAGGGAGATCCTGAGGGTGCCGGGCAGTGCAGCCTGGGAGAGGGGGCTCCAGGGGGGGGTGTCACCAGCTGGGAGGTGATGGTCCTAGGGGCAGGGGAGGTGTCACCATCCGGGGAGGTCCCGGGGGACACAGGCCGGGGGGCCGGTCCCAGGGGGAGGGGTCACCGGCCGGGAGGTGATGGTCATGGGGGGGGACACAGGCTGCGAGGGTCCTGGGGGGCACAGGCCAGAAGGGGGCAATCCTGGGGGGCCACAGGGAAGGAGGGGGCACAGGCTGGAAGGGGGGATCCCAGGGGCCCACAAGGAGTGGGGGCACAGGCCGGAAGGGGAGGCATGGGTAGGGAGGTCGGGGCATGGGGGGCACAGGCCGGAAAGAGGGGCGTGGGGGGGCACAGGCCGGAAGGGGGGAATCCCGGGGGGGCCATGGGGAGGGGGAAATGGCCGGAAGGGGGGGCCATAGGGAGGGAGGCACAGGCCAGAAGGGGGGCGCGGGGGGTGACACAGGCCGGAAGGGGAGCACGGGGGGGGGGGCACAGGCTGGAAGTGGGGATCCCGGGGGGGCCGTGGGGAGGGGGCACAGGCCGGAAGGGGGGAATCCCGGGGGGCCATGGGGAGGGGGCAATGGCCGGAAGGGGGGCCATAGGGAGGGGGGCACAGGCCGGAAGGGGGACGCGGGGGGGGGGGCACGGTACCTTCTTGTCCTGGAGGTCGGTGGAGAGCTCATAGCTGTCCGACAGGGCCTTCGACCGCTTGTTCTCCTCCTCCTCCTGCTTGCGCAGGGCCACGCTGGCCGGCTGGAGCCGCGCCCGCTGGGCCCAGGGCAGCCCCGGGGCCGGGGGGTGGCAGGCGGGGCCGGCGGAGCTCAGGGGGCCCAGGTCGTAGGGCTCCCCGGCCTGGGGGAGCTCAGCCCCGCAGCGGTACGGCGCCTGGCTGCCCGGGCTGTCCACCGTCGCCCCAGCCTCGCTGCCCGGCGGGTCCCCCTCCACGCTGCGGGGAGAGCAGACGGGGCAGGGGTGAGCGGCCGGCGTCCCTGCCTGGAGCCGAGCGTGGGCCTGGTCTAGAACCCAGACGCCCCGTGCCCCGGCCAGTCTAGAACAGGAAGAGGGCAGCCTGGTCTAGAACCCAGTTACCCCCGGTGTCCCGGCCAGTCTAGAACAGGAAGAGGGCCACCTGGTCTAGAACTCAGACGCCCGGTGCCCCGGCCAGGCTAGAACAGGAAGAGGGCAGCCTGGTCTAGAACTCAGATGCCCCCGTGCCCTGGCCAGTCTAGAACATGCAGATGGCAGCCTGGTCTAGAACCCGGCCACCCCGGTGCCCTGGCCAGTCCAGAACATGCAGAGGGCAGCCTGGTCTAGAACCCAGATGACCCGGCCAGTCTAGAACATGCAGCGGGCAGCCTGGTCTAGAACCCGGTCCCCCCCGGTGCCCTGGCCAGTCTAGAAAAGGAAGATGGTGGCCTGGTCTAGAACCCAGACACCCGGTGCCCTGGCCAGTCTAGAACAGGAAGAGGGCAGCCTGGTCTACAACCCAGATGCCCCCGGTCAGTCTAGAACAGGAAGCGGTCAGCCTGGTCTAGAACCCATTCACACACACACCGGTGCCCCGGCCAGTCTAGAACAGGAAGAGGGCAGCCTGGTCTAGAACTCAGATGCCCCCATGCCCTGGCCAGTCTAGAACATGCAGACGGCAGCCTGGTCTAGAACCCGGCCACCCCGGTGCCCTGGCCAGTCTAGAACAGGAAGAGGGCAGCCTGGTCTAGAACCCAGATGACCCGGCCAGTCTAGAACATGCAGAGGGCAGCCTGGTCTAGAACCCCCCCCCCCGTGCCCTGGCCAGTCTAGAACAGGAAGATGGTGGCCTGGTCTAGAACCCAGACACCCTGTGCCCCGGACAGTCTAGAACACGGAGAGGTCAGCCTGGTCTAGAACCCAATCACACCCCCGATGCCCTGGCCAGTCTAGAACAGGAAGAGGGCAGCCTGGTCTACAACCCAGATGCCCCCGGTCAGTCTAGAACAGGAAGCGGTCAGCCTGGTCTAGAACCCATTCACACACACACACCGGTGCCCCGGCCAGTCTAGAACAGGAAGAGGACAGCCTGGTCTAGAACCCAGACATTCCCGGTGCCCAGTCTAGAACAGGGAGAGGGCAGCTCCTGTGGATAGGGGGCCCAGTCATGTTTCTAGGAGGCCTGGGTGACGAGATGGGGGGAACGGGAAAGCTACGGAGAGCTGGAACACCCCACACACACGCAGAGAAAGGTTCATTCCCTCCAGCAGGGGGCAGCAGGGACCTGATGACACACGGGCCTGCGGAGGCAATAGGGGGGCAGTCAGGGGTTTGGGGGAAGACGTGGGGGCTGGGGAGCTCGGGGTGGGGGGTCCGGGAGCAGTCGGGGGGGCAGAACACAGATGGGGGACTTAGGGGCAGACATGGAGGCTGGGAGGACCGGGGGGCCCAGGGGAGTCTGGGGACAGACCAGGGGCCCAGGGGAGTCTGGGGGCAGAGCGGGGACCCCAGGGGAGACTGGCGCAGACCGGGGGGCCCAGGGGAGTCTGGGCACAGAGCGGGGAGCCCAGGGGAGTCTGAGGACAGAGCGGGGGGCCCAGGGGAGTCTGGGCACAGACTGGGGGCCCAGAGGAGTCTGGGGGCAGACTGGGGCCCAGGGGAGTCTGGGGGCAGACTGGGGCCCAGGGGAGTCTGGGGGCAGACCGGGGCCCGGGGGCAGGTCGGGGGGCCCAGAGGAATCTGAGGACAGAGCGGGGAGCCCAGGGGAGTCTGGGGGCAGACCAGGGGCCCTGGGGAGTCTGAGGACAGAGCGGGGAGCCCAGGGGAGTCTGGGCGCAGAGCGGGGAGCCCAGGGGAGTCTGGGCACAGAGCGGGGAGCCCAGGGGAGTCTGGGCGCAGTCTGGGGGGCCCAGGGGAGTCTGGGGACAGACCAGGGGCCCTGGGGAGTCTGAGGACAGAGCGGGGGGCCCAGGGGAGTCTGGGGGCAGAGCAGGGACCCCAGGGGAGACTGGCGCAGACCGGGGAGCCCAGGGGAGTCTGGGGGCAGAGCGGGGCCCGGGGGCAGGTCGGGGGGCCCAGAGGAGTCTGGGGGCAGACTGGGGCCCAGGGGAGTCTGGGCACAGACCGGGGGGCCCAGGGGAGTCTGGGGGCAGAGCAGGGGGCCCAGGGGAGTCTGGGGGCAGACCAGGGGCCCAGGGGAGTCTGGGGGCAGACCAGGGGCCCTGGGGAGTCTGAGGACAGAGCGGGGGGCCCAGGGGAGTCTGGGGGCAGACCGGGGCCCAGGGGAGTCTGAGGACAGACCGGGGCCCGGGGGCAGGTCGGGGGGCAGACCGGGGCCCAGGGGCAGGTCGGGGGGCCCAGAGACAGCCGGGTTCATTCACCAATGTAGCAGCTTGTCCTGGACCGTCCCACAGCACCGGTTTGATGCACATGGTTAAATCTGGGGGCGGGTTCCAGGCGAGGGGTCTGGGGTTAAATCGGGGCCCGGGGGGTGCAGGGGGGCAGGTTTAAATCGGGGGGGGCGGGTTTCAGGCGGGGGGGCCAGGTGGATCTGGGGGGTCTGGGGTTAAATTGGGGCCCAGGGGGTGCAGGGGGGCAGGTTTAAATCGGGGGGGCGGGTTTCAGGCGGGGGGGCCAGGTGGATCTGGGGGGTCTGGGGTTAAATCGGGGCCTGGGGGAACTGGGGGGCCCGGGGCGGAGCTGGGGGGGCCGGGGTTAAATCAGGGCCCGGGTTAAATCGGGGGGGGGAGCTGGAGGAGCTGGGGGGCAGGGTTAAATTGGGAACCGGGGGAGCTGGGGGGATCCGAGGGATCCGGGCTTAAATCGGGGCCAGGGGGGCTGGGGTTAAATTGGGGGGGCACAGGGGTATCCATGGGGCTGGGGTTAAATTGGGCGGTCCAGGGGGGTCCTGCGTTAAATCGGGGTCCGGGGGGCCCAGGGTTAAATCGGGGGGGGCGGGTTTCAGGTGGCGGGGCCCATGGGGCCGGGGTTAAATTGTGGGGGCCGGGGGTATCCGAGGGGCTGGGTTTAAATCGGGGCCCGGGGGGCATGTTTCAGGTGGGGGGCGGCCCGTGAGGGGCTGGGGGGGCCCGGGGTTAAATCGGGGGGGTGGGTTTCAGTCGGGGGGAGCCCGGGGTTAAATCGGGGGGGCGGGTTTCAGGCGGGGGGAGCCTGGGGTTAAATGGGGGGGGTGCGTTTCAGGCGGGGGGGGCCCGGGCACATCCGGGGTTAAATCGGGGGGGCCCGGGGGTATCCGAGGGGCCGGGGTTAAATCGGGGCCCGGGGTTAAATCGGGGGGGCGGGTTTCAGGCTGGGCGTATCCGGGGGGGGCCGGGGTTAAATCGGGGGGCCCGGGGGTATCCGAGGGGCCGGGCTTAAATCGGGGCCCGGGGGGACCCGTGGTTAAATCGGGGGGGTGGGTTTCAGGCCGGGGGTATCCGGGGGGGGGGGCGGGGTTAAATCGGGGGGCCCGGGGTTATCCGGGGGGGCCGGGGTTAAATCGGGGGGCCCGGGGGTATCCGAGGGGCGGGGTTAAATCGGGGCCGGGGGGGCCCGAGGTTAAATCGCGGGGGCAGGTTTCAGGCCGGGGGTATCCGGGGGGGCCGGGGTTAAATCGGGGCCCGGGGGGACCCGGGGTTAAATCGGGGGGGCGGGTTTCAGGCCGGGGGTACCCGGGGGGGGGCCGGGGTTAAATCGGGGCCGGGGTGGGGCCGGGGTTAAATCGGGGGGGCGGGTTTCAGGCCGGGGGTATCCGGGGGGGCGGGGTTAAATCGGGGCCCGGGGGGGCCCGGGGTTAAATCGGGGGGGCAGGTTTCAGGCCGGGGGTATCCGGGGGGGCGGGGTTAAATCGGGGCCCGGGGGGGCCCGGGGTTAAATCGGGGGGGCGGGTTTCAGGCCGGGGGTATCCGGGGGGGCCGGGGTTAAATCGGGGGGCCCGGGGGTATCCGGGGGGGCGGGGCCCCCCACTCACCAGTGCAGCAGTTTGCGCTGGAGCTGCCCGCGGCGCCGCTCGGACGCGCAGCGGAGGCACCACATGGCGGGGCCCGGCCGGGGGCTGCGGGGGGCCGGGGCGGGGTCCCCGGGGGTCAGCGGCGGCTCCGGGGCCCGGAGCAGCCCGGCCGGGGCCGCGGCGCCTCCATCCCCGGCGCTGGGCTGGAGCCGGGAGGCGGAGCCGGGACTTGGGGCCGCCCCCAGCCGGGGAATCCCCCCCATCGGCTGGGAGCCAGGACGCCTGGGTTCCCTCCCGGCTCTGGGAGGGGCGGGCCGGCTCTGGGAGGGGCGGGGGGCTGGTGGGTCAGAGCAGGGGGGCTGGGAGCCAGGACGCCTGGGTTCTCTCCCTCTGTGTTTCTTGCATGAGGGTCTGGGGTCATCCCTCCCCCCACAGCCAGCAGAGTGACACACCCAGAGTGCTGGACACAACCACGCACCCCCACCCACGCGCGTTCACGCACACAAACACATCGACACCCATAGAGACAGGCGTCCCCGCTGGTACACACCCCCATACAGACGCACCAACTCACAATCACACTCACAAGGTTGCACACGCAAACACAGCTGTACACACAGACACCCATGGACACACACACACACACACACACACACACACACAAAGGCACATAAACACCAACGGGAATACACAGATGTGTACCCATACACAACCACACAGTCACATACACACAAACACATGGATACACACGTATACACACAAACATATGATACACATGTGTGGACACACGTCTACACACAAACCCCGTGTGTACACACAAACACACCTGGAAACACACACATAGCCCCTCATCTGGCTCACCACGTGTGGGGCGGGGAAGGAATTTCCCCCCCAGGGCAGAGGGGCCAGGAGCTTGGCTGTGTCTCATTCAGCCCTCCCCGGCTGTTCTCCGTGCCCTGTGACCTGTGCCACCAGGTGTCCCTGCGGTTGTGTTAGTGTGTGTGTGTGAGGGGGTTGGTCAGACAGGATGAACTGGTTCCATCCAGCCGTGGACTCTCGGACACGGCACACACAGTGACGCACGGTGACATACGGTGACACGCCCAGACATGTGTACGCACATGTCAAAGTACAGACACCCTCGTAGACAGGAAGACACGCACACACATGTACACTGACACACATTCACACACACAAGCATGTGCTCACATATACAAACATCTACACACACACTATAAACACACACACACTCATGTACATGGTCACACATGCTGTAACACGTTCACACACACACAGACATTCACAGTGACACAAACACACATAGACACAGACATTCACACACACACACACAGATCATACATCACACACTCATGCACACCTATGCACATGCACACACACTAACACACACCTACACAAACATTCACACACACATGTACACACACACTCACACACATTCACACCCATGGTCATACACGCTGTAACACATTCACACACACGTAGACATCCACACATTCACAGTGACACAAACACATAGACACAGGCATTCACACAGAGACACACACAGGCGCACAAACAGACATTCACACAAGGATCAGGTACACATGCTCACGCACACGTACACACATACACAAACAAACATGGACACACACACAGACCTGTACACACACACACATACACAAACAAACACACACACTCACAAACACACACCATTCAACACATCCAAGGTCAATCGGGGGTCACACACACACACCCATCTCTGCCCTCTCCCCGCTCCCCAACCCCTACACAACGGACAACAACTACACAGCTAGGGAATTATTGATGAGGCCAGCAGGCCAGGGATACGGTTGCTATGGGGACAGGCAAGGGGTTGGGGGGTGCCGGGTTGCAATGGATCCTGGAGGAGGAAGGGCTGGGTACCATCGCTATGGTGATGCAAAGGCAGGGAGGGTGGAGGAGTGATGGGGACTTGGGGGGTAGCTGTGGGGGAACCTCCCCTGATGCCCTGAGGGGTGGGGGGACCAAGGACCAGCCTGCACCCCCCCCCCGCCCGCAAGCCACGTCATAGACTCAGGCACAACAGGGGATGGGAAAGCCAGGACTCCTGGGTCCCCTGGAGGGGAGTGGCATCTAGTGGGTAGAGAAGAGGGGGGCGCCGGGAGCCAGGACTCCTGGGTTCTCTGGGAACAGAGTGGGGTCTAGTGGGTAGAGCTGGGGGTGGGGGTGGAACCCAGGACTCCTGGGTCCCATCCCTGTCTCCTCCACTCCACAGCGGTTCCAATCCACAGCTTCCTGCACCGCTCTCCCCCCCCCCCCAGCCCCTAAATAGCACAACCAGCCGGAGTCCCCGTGACAACGGTCACCATGGCAACGCCTCCAAAATAGCAGCTGCATGGCAGGGGGGGAACTGGGAAGGGGGGGCTGCTCACTGGCTGGGGGGACTGTTCAGGGCTCCCCCCTCCCACGGTAGCTGCCAGCCTCCCCCCCCATTGCACCCCCTGGGCTATGACTGGGGGGGGGGGGAACGACCTTCCAAACACAGAGATATTGGGGCACCCGCACCTTTGCAGAGTGGGTGGGGCCGGTCAGGAGTGAGGGGGCACCAGCAGACCTGGGGAGGGGAGCCCAGGGCTGGGGAGAGAACCCAGGAGTTCGGGCTCCCAGCCCCCACCCCCCCCGGCTCTAGCCACTAAACTCCACTCCCCTCCCAGATCCAGGGAGAGAACCCAGGAGTCCCGGCTCCCAGCCCCCGTCCACTCTAACCACTGGACCCCACTCCCCTCCCAGAGGCTACCAGCCCAGCCCTGCTCTGGGAAGCCAGTAGCTGCCCGGGGAGGTGACTAGGTTGGTCCCCCTGGTGCCTCCAGGGCCTCCCCCCAGAATCTGTAGCGAAAGGCAGATCAAGGGTTGATCTGGGAACATGCAGCACCTGGCACAACCAGAGGGGGGGCGGTGCCGTGACCACGGCTGGCACTGTGTGTGTGTGTGTGTGTGTGTGTGTGTGTGTGCGCGTGCGTGTGTGTTCACAGGCTCTCAGGCCAGAAGGGAGCCCTACCACGTGTCTAATCTGGGCTGTGACAGGGCCCGAATTCATCCCTGCATTAACTAGAGCAGATCTCATGGAAAAACAGTGTGTGTCAGTGCCCCAACCCTGGCCGCCTGTAACCCCCGACCACGTCACAACAGTCACCATCCCAGCCGCCTGTTACCCCCAAATAGCGAGAGTCCCTGCCCTGGCCGCCTGTAACCCCCAACCAAATACTGACAGTTCCCATCTTGGCCACCTGTAGCCTCCGACTAGCAGCGGTCACCATCCCAGCCGCCTGTAACCCCCCAACCACATAGCAACAGTCACCATCCCAACTGGCTGTAGCCCCCCAACCAAAAAGCAACAGTCCCCGTCCTGGCCACTTGTAACCACTGACCACATAGCAACACTCGCCATCCTGTCCGCCTGTAACCCCACCACCACATAGTGACAGTCTTCTCCTGGCTGCCTGTAACCCCCCCGATCCCATCTGCCTGTTACCCCCCACCACATAAGAACAGTTGCTGTCCCAGCCACCTGTAATCCCTGGTCCAAATAGCAGCAGACAGTCCCCGTCCTGGCTGCCTGTAACGCTGACACAACTGCCGTGGCCAGTAACAATGTCCCCAGCACCTGTTTCCTGAGTGCCCCCCCGCCCCGGGGGCCCCATCCCAGGAGCTCACCCTGCGCTGCCGGCTGTGTCCGCACCTTGGGCTGTGCAGGACGTGATTTCCGCCTGGGATTCCCCAACCCCGACAGCCGCAGCTTCTGGGCTGGTCCAGTCACTTCCCCTTTCCGGCACTGCCCCGCGGGGCACCCCCTAGCCCCGCCCCGGCTGCCAGGGGAGAGCGTCCCCTGCCCCACTCCCTGTGCCTGGCGGGGGTGGCGCCCCTCTGGAGGGGTCACGCTGCCTCCCCGTCAGCGGTGCGGGAACACTTTTAATGGGGGGGGGTGCTGGAAGTAGTTTTTACTTTTTACCTCATGCCCCCCCCTTCCCCATCTGCGCCCCCCCCTTCCCCCAGAGCTGGGGCTGGGAGCAAGGCGTGTTCCCCAGTTCCCGCCCCATGTTCCTCGTTAGCATGACGCCAGGCTGTGACCCAGAATCCCCTGCGCGCCCGCCTCACCCACAATCCTTTGCACCTGCGCCTCTCCCAGAATCCTTTGCTCCGCCTCTCCCAGAATCCTTTGTGCTCCCGTCTCCCAGAATCCTCTGCTCACAGCAGCCTCCCACAATCCTTTGCAGCCACGTATCTCGCATCATCCTGTGTCTGTCCCTCTCCCAGACTCCTTGGCACTCGGGCCAGGCTCCCAGAATCCTTTGTGTCCACGCCTCTCCCAGAAACCTTTGGGCCCATGCGTCTCCCACAATCCTTGGAGCCCATGCATTTCCCAGAATCCTTTGCACCTGCGCCAGTCTCCCAGAATCCTTTGTGTTCACCCTAGTCTCCCAGAATCCTTTGCTCCCATGCCTCTCCCGGAATCCTATGCTCACACCAGTCTCCCAGAATCCTCTGCATCCAGGCCTCTTGCCTCTCATGCCCCTGCCTTCGGGGTGGGGGGCACCCCAAATCTGCTCCTCCAAGCACCCCTACCTCCACCAATGCACCTGAGCCAGAAGGTGTGGGGCCAGGGGGCGGGCTGTGCGCCCCCCCCACAAGCTCACTCCCCTCCCCTCTGGCTGACGGGGAGTGCAAGAAGCTAGCACCCCCTCTACACCCCGCCCCCCGAGATCAGACCCCTGGGCCCAGCCAGCCCAGGGAATACACTTGTGAGCAGGTGTGCCAATGCAGACGTGTGAGCAAACGTGGCTGCGTGCAAATGCCCATGTGAGGATATCGGGCCTGCACCAAGTGTGAATGCAGATGTGCAAATACCATTGGTTGTGCATGCTTGTGAGTGTGCAAAAAGTGTGACGGTAGGTGTGCAAATATCATTGGCTGTGCATAGGAGTGCAAAAGGTGCACGTGAAGGTGTGTGCATGCACGCTGATACCATTGGCTGTGCATGCTTGTGACTGGGTGTGCAAAAAGTGTGAATGAAGGGGGGGCGTGCAAATACCCCTGCTCAGGCAGCCTTGTGAGCGGGTGTGCTAAAAGTGCAAAGGCAGGATGCAAATCCCCCTGGCTGGGCACTGCTTGGGCAGCTCAGAGGCCCCGGGGTGCCACTGGCTCGCTCCCAGAAGTGTGCAAGGGGGGATTTGCACACCCGAGTGGGGGGGGGGTCACACATGCCCCTGCTCAATTTCCATGTACACTAGGGGGAGGGATTGCATGTCAGTGGCTGTCTCACTGTGCACACGTTTGCACGGGGTGGGGGGGCAGCGCACAGATCTCAGGCCCCATCCTCCCCCCACCCACCCCCAAGCAGGGCAGGTGAAGGGGCCTGTCTCTCCCCCCTCCCGCCTCTGTTTCCGTGTCGCCTGTTGCCAAGCAACGGGGAGTGGGGTTGCCTGGCAACAACAGGGTGCTTTTTATATCCAGGCAGTGGGAAGTGGGAGACAAAGGGAGGGGTGACCAGGACAGTGAGGCGGCGGCGGGGCGGGGGGGGGGACAGCGCAGGGGCTGGGGGCATCTCCATGCTCAGGAACAGTGTGTGTGTGGGTGTCAGTGTGGAACCCCTCCCCCGGGCTTGTGCATCAGTGTGCGGGGGGCGTGCAAAGGGAAAGTGTGAGCGGGAGGGGGGGCAGTATGTGTGTGTGCAAACGCTAGGAGCAAACAAGCAGCCAGTGGCTGCGTCTCAGCAGCAAAGGACACCCCCCCGAGCTGGGGAGAGAACCCAGGAGTCCTGGCGCCCAGCCCTTCCCTGCTCTAACCCACCAGCCCCCACTCCCCTCCCAGAGCTGAGAAGAGAACCCAGGAGTCCTGGCGCCCAGCCCACCCCTGCTCTAACCACCACTCCCCTCCCAGAGCCAGGGAGAGAACCCAGGAGTCCTGGCTCCCAGCCCCCACTCCCCTCCCAAAGCCGGGGAGAGAACCCAGGCGTCCTGGCTCTGGTTGGTTCCATGGCGGACAGTCGCACTATAGCCGAGCTGGGCTGCTGCTGCCACCCGGTGGTCACGCTCAGTACTGCACCTCCGGCTCTTCCCAGGGCTTGAGCCCAGAATTGTCTTCCCGTCACCCAGTCCCCACCCCAGAGCAGGGCGTTTTTCACCCATGGCCTGGCCAAACCAGCTGGGTTGGCCTCATCCATTGCTCAACCACGGCTAATCCCTGGGGCGGGGCAGCCGGGAACAGCCGCACATAACACCGCACAGGGAGGGCTCGCCCGGTGCTGAGATGCAGCCACCTCTGGGGCGGGACAGCTGGGAACAGCCACACATAACGTCGCACGGGGAGGGCTCGCCCGGCGCTGAGATGCAGCCACCTCTGGGGCGGGACAGCTGGGAACAGCCACACATAACGCCGCACGGGGAGGGCTCGCCCGGCGCTGAGATGCAGCCACCTCTGGGGCGGGACAGCTGGGAACAGCCACACATAACGCCGCACGGGGAGGGCTCGCCCGGCGCTGAGATGCAGCCACCTCTGGGGCGGGACAGCTGGGAACAGCCACACATAACGTCGCACGGGGAGGGCTCGCCCGGCGCTGAGATGCAGCCACCTCTGGGGCGGGACAGCTGGGAACAGCCACACATAACGCCGCACGGGGAGGGCTCGCCCGGCGCTGAGATGCAGCCACCTCTGGGGTGGGGGCAGCTGGATTTAGGGAGGTCGAATTATATTATAAATGGAGATATGCCAATCTCCTAGAACTGGAAGGACCTTGAAAGGTCATCGAGTCCAGTCCCCTGCCTTCACTAGCAGGACCAAGTACTGTCCTGACAGATTTTTGCCCCAGATCCCTAAGTGGCCCCCTCAAGGATTGAACTCACAACCCTGGGTTTAGCAGGCCAATGCTCAAACCACTATCCCTCCCCCTCAAAAAAAAAAATGCACTGTTGCGTTGGCCAGGAATCGAACCCAGGTCAACTGCTTGGAAGGCAGCTATGCTCACCACTATACCACCAACGCAGGCAATCACTGGAGCTGGCCTTTGACCCGGACACCGGGGTTCACACCCAACTCTTGTAGAAAAAGTTTCATCCTCATCAGGTCTCATCCTAAGGTGCCCCCGCCAGCACCCGGCCCTGCCTGCTGGGGGAGAGCACCCCCTGCCCAGCCCCCCGCCCTGCAGCACGGCGCCCCCCAGCGCCCGGCCCTGCCTGCTGGGGGAGAGCACCCCCTGCCCAGCCCCTCGCCCCGCAGCACGGCGCCCCCCAGCGCCCGGCCCTGCCTGCTGGGGGAGAGCACCCCCTGCCCAGCCCCTCGCCCCGCAGCGTCCGGCCCTGCCTGTCAGGGGAGAGCGCCCCCTGCTGCAGCTCTCCCAGCCAAAGCCAACCAACGCTGGGGTTATCCACAGGGCTGGCAGGTGGGAGGATCGGGGGGTTCACGGCGCAGAGGGGGGACAGAATCCGCGACAGGTTGCAGGATCCTTTTTATTCCATATGGTTCCCTGTCGGACAAAGCTGGCCCCCTTTCATACAGCACATACAGGAGCCGGCAGAAAGACCCCCGGGGTTATATTTACAGGGGGGATGGGTTCTGGGGGCGCAATGGGGGGACACCCACGTCCATATCCCTGTGCATTCCCCTCTGCCCTCCCCCTCATTCCTTGTGCCCGGGTTGGAGAACCCACGGTGTGAACAAGCTCTGCCCTGAGCCCTGGTGTTTGGCACGCCGGCCGTGGAGGCACACTCATTTTGCACACCCACCACTGAGGAAATCCGTGCAAATCCCGCCCCCCCAGCTCTGTGGCTGCATGGCTGATTTGTGCCGATGACACTCATTTTGCACGGCTGCCCCGTTAGCACATCGGGAACATGCCAAATTAGTGCAACTCACACCCACCTTGCACGCCCAACTGCCCGCATGGGAAACCAATGCAATTTCGCACCACGGCAGATTTCTGCAAATCACACTTGCCCTGCATGCCCACGGCAGGGGGACATATGCACCTCTCCCCCTCCCCAACTTTGCAAATTGATGAGCCAACAAATTAGTGCAAATTACACCATTTGGAACGATGACCGCCTGAGAATTCAGCGCAAGTCACGCTCGTTTTCCACACTGCACAGTCGATTGGTGCAACGCACACTTGTTTTGCACACCCAGTGCAGGGAAAATCTGTGCAAGTTGCCTCCATTTTGCACCTCCACTGTGCTGCAAAATTAGCACAAATCACCCCCGCTTTGCACGCCAGCCTCAATCATTTAGCACGCTGGCTAAGCAGCAGATTAGACCAAGACACACTCATTTTGCACACCTGCTACTTGGGAGATCTGTGCCAATTCCCCCCACACCCATTTTGGTCATCGGCTACGTGCAAATCACACTTGTTCCACCCATCCACCCTGGGGGCAATTAGCATCCAGCCTTCCGTGCAAATGGCACGCCGACTTGTGCACGACCGCCGTGGGGAGGGAGAAGTGTCAGTCACCCTCCTTTTGCACGCCAAGGCACGTGCATTTTGCACGCCCACCTCCAGGCAGGTCAGCACATTTTGCACATGCCCCCCACTCCCACCCCGGGTAACCCCCCCCACCCATTTGCACGGCCCAGCGGGGCACCCACGCTGCTAGGTGGACAGGCGCCAGAGACGCCCGCTTCGCACGGATCTCTGCGCACCCGCCTCCTCCCCTCCCCACACACAATGTCCCAGACGCCAGTCGGCATTAGCACGGCCCTGTCCAATCCCGACGGTCAAAGTCCCTGAAGAGCGGGGCTGGGGGGGGGGGCGGGTCCGGGGTCCAGGCAGGTGAGCAGCAGAAGAGGCGGCCGCCCCAAGTCCAGACAGGGAGGGTGGGGGCGGAGCAAAGTCCAGAAAACAGATCCAGAGAGGCAGGCGGAAGCGTCGTAGGTGTCAAAGGTTCGTTTGTTTCAGGGCCCAGCCGTGACGAAAGATGGGGGGGGCGGAAGCCCCGTAGAAGCATAGGGGGGTTGTCCACATTTTTGGGGTGGGGGGGCTGGTTTCTGCAGCTCCGTCGCTGTCCTTCTGCAGGGGGCGTAGCGGGGTGCTGGGTATTAAGGCTTATGCTTCTGCATAGAAAAATGTGTAAACTGTGATGGGGGGGTTGTGGGGGGCAGAGGCATTGGGGTCCGTTCCAGAGACGCAAGGGATTCGAAAGCAGCCGCTGAGTCGGGTCTCACCACCCCGCCCCCGGGGCCAGTCCGGAGTCATCCCCCAACTGCAACGGGGACGGGGACGGATTCTGATCTCAGCCTGCCGGGGTCAATCTGGAGTCAATCCGGAGTCACTCCTGACCGCAAAGGGGACAGGGACGGATTCCAATCCAGCTCGCTGGGGTCAATCCGGAGTCAATCCGGAGTCACTCCTGACCGCAAAGGGGACAGGGACGGATTCCAATCCAGCCCGCCGGGGTCAATCCGGAGTCATTCCCTGACTGCAGTGGGGTCAGAGACAGACTCTGATCTCAGCCCGCTGGGGTCAATCTGGAGTCACTCCTGACTGCAACGGGGACAGGGCCGGATTCTGATCTCAGCCCTCCAGGGTCAATCCGGAGTCATTCCCTGACTGCAACCGGGACAGGGCTGGATTCTGAGTCATTAATGTAGACAGAGGTCAAAGGTCCAATCCCGAACTGGGGCTTGGACATTTCAAGGTCAAATCAAGTAGACGGGGAGGCCAAAGGTCAGAGTTTGAAAGTCAAGCTGACGGGGTTAAAGGTCAATATCCGAGAGGTCGAAGGTCAATCTCAAATTGCTGGGGCCCACAGGCAGAAACAACCCACACAGGGTCAAAGGTCAAACACAAGTGATAAGAGGTCAAAGATCAGCAGTCATGAAATGGAAAGGGGTCAAGAGGTCAAACCCAAATGGTGTCAAAGGTCAAACAATTGTCATGGAGTTGCAGGTTATCACAAGGCCGCATGAGGTCAAAGGTCAAACCGAAATGGGGGCCGAAGGTCAGAAAAATGCATGACATTATGGGATATCTCAAAGCCACAGAAGGCCAAAGGTTGACCCCCAATGTGCAGTGATAAGGAGCTAACAGAACGAATGGGGTTAAAGCTCCCACCCAAAGATATAGAAGGTCAGAGGTCAAACCCCAATGGTGGGGGTTAAAGGTCAAACAAAGCTACTCATGTCAAAAGAGTGAGCCGTTAAAGATCCACCTCAGCATTGGGGTTGTAGGTCACGACAAAGCTGCAGGATGTTAAAGGTCAATTAAGGGGTCAAAGGGCAAGCAAATGGCACTATGGGGTTAAAACCCATGCCAAAGCAACAGAAGGTTAAAGGTCAAACCCAACATGGGGATGAAAGGTCAAAGCAGACTAGGAGCTAAAGGTAATGCAACTGAACGAAGGGTCAAAGTTCGATCTACAAGGGGCTAAAGGTCAAGCACAACTCTTGGTGCCAGCATTCAAGTCAAAGCAGCAAGAGGTTAAAGGTCAAATTCAATATAGGGGTCAAGGTCAAGCCAAAAAAAAAGCAAAGGGTTCTTAAGATCATCTCAAGCCACCAGGGGCATAAAGGTCAAGTCCAAGCAGTGGATGTTAGAGGTCAACCCCATGCTGCAGCCAATGGTCTCACACGAGCAGCCTGAGGTTAAAGGTCAAAGCCGATGCTGGGGTGAAAGGTCAAACAAAACTAGGTTTGGGCATTTGACCATTCAAAAAATGACCAGGCAATTGGCCAGTCAAATAACATCCAAAAATGGTCAAATATTTGGGTGTGTTTCCTTATCAGAAGAGTAACAAAAACGCGTAAGACTTCATGGGCTGAGCTTAGCCATTTACTCCGAATTCCACAAGCACAACTGCCGCAGACGCTGTTATTTCCACTCAGTAAAATGCCAAACGCAATGAAAGAATGTGCTACAACA